>VOMN01123435.1:0-24497 GCA_014899125.1 Orchestia grillus
AGAACCTGCAACTCGCTTCCTAATTGACCAGCTGCCTCCATCAATTGTGCATGCACTAATCCTACCGAAGCGCACTTTTAACTGAGCGAGCGAAGCCCACGTGACCGCCTTCTAACATCCCCGGAATTGAGCCGGTTCTCATGCTCAACATTTCTGAGGGGAGGCAATGAAATGATTGAGCTAATTAGTCGACGTTGCGATGCGATATTTCAGAGCTAATTTTAGGACATTGGCTCACAGTCATGGGTTTTAAATGTCAAAGGCACGTGCAACGGCAACTCGTACATACGTAAAGGATCCTCGTTGTCTTCATGAAAATAAATTTGTTTCAAGTTCAGAATGAATTTTCTGGACTGTTCAAGGTAAAGCTGAAAAGAGTGAAAATTTAGTTTTTTAACATTATTTTACAGGCCAGCAAACAATTATTTATGAAGTAGTGGTGTTCATGGGGAAAAAATTCACATGTTTTGTATTGCAGAGTGTATTATAGTATCCAAACTGATCCAGGTGAAAACTTCTCTTCAGTCCTTTAAAAGAATACATTCTTTCTCCCAACCTAAAATGCACCATGGAAATTGGTATTCATTGGTCTAAATATTGATAAAAAAATAACTTTTGAAATATTGATCGAATCGAGCTCACGAATCTTCGTGTGAAGTTTTGCATTCATGTCAATGTACGCATGATTCATAATTCAGGCAGTGTCTGGGTGATTATGCGCGTATCTGAATTCCCTTCGAAATTTATTGTCCCTGATTGTAGCGGAGCTGCGTGTGTTATGCGTACTCGGTACAACTTAACTTCATTTCAATGCATCACAGTTGAGAGCAGCGCTGGCAGCCCGAGACATTTCGGTTGTATCAGTAATGTCAGGAGTCCGACACTGGACTGACCAGGCGATAAGATACACATCAATGTCTACATGAGTGAAACGATGAGAACCACCAGGGATTATCTGTTATCTGCAATACATCCTGCAACATACGGTATGTGAGCCTGTTTGCTGATATCATCTCGTTAGAATAAACCAAAACTTTAATATTTGTTTAGTTTAATATAATTTTAACTATTTTTTGGGGGGATAATTTTAACAGATAATAAATGCAATTTATTCTCCTTGTAAATGAATCCTCTAGAAGAGCAGTTACAAAACAACAAATTTTTCACTAGGGCCACTAAAGATTCTGGCAACAATCTAAGTGCTAAGTTTCTTCGAAATGAAGCCTGTTTACTCTAATGTGATGATATCAGCGAACAAGATCTCACATACCGTATGTTGCTGGATATGTTGCAGTTGAACGGCTACGGTCTGTTCCAGCAGCGATTTTGTTTAGTATAATTTCAAATAGAACTAAGCTATGGTCTTCATGAATGTATATTATAATTATACTATAGAAATTTTACGCGGTCCCTTATATTATTTTATAATGGGATTTAATTAGTTCAAAATGGTACTGTCATGCGTACGCTCAGTTTATACTTAAAGCGATTACATTCAAGTGACTTCAATATCGCTGTCTAAATGATTATTGATAATCGCATTCAAATATTCAAGATAGTGAAAAAAAATTCGTAAGCGCACGAAAGTTTCGACAAATCATACCAGAAGAAAATGAGTGCAGTAGCTTTTCATAAGTCGTTTTTATTATGTACTAGTGGAATATGCATTCGCTGTAGGTATGTGAGTTGCCCAGCCAGAAGGGCAGTACCCCGCCGCCCAGGCGCTGTGTAGGCAGTTAGTGCCGTGTACAGGGCGCTGTACGGGACAGTACGGGGTGTTACATGCAGTGCAAGNACTACACAGGGCGCTGTACGGGACAATACGGGGTGTTACACGGGATGCAGTGCAGGGCTATACGAGGTGTTATAGAGGGTGCTATCCAAGGCTCTGTAAAGGTTCTATGCAAGGCACTACACAGGGCACTACACAGGGTGCTAAACAGAGCGCTGCACAGAGCGCTACACAGGGGGCTATACTGGGCGTTACACAAGGCACCGCACAGGGTGAAATATAAGGCGCTGTGCTGGCAGAGAGTGACTCACACCAAATAATGCACTGAAGTGAAGCAAATTTCATAACTCTGCACAATTGACTAATTACTTTGGTTCATACAACATGTTTCTTTAGCTCTAAATAAGCTCTTCGGGCAAAATATCAGTCACTAGCGACTAATATGGTGTAGGACCACCACGAACACAAATAATGGCGGTATTTTTGCGTGATATTGAGTCTAGAAGTGTCTTAATGTAACACCTGGACATTTTTAAGCCACTCTTTCATCAACTGATCTCGTGCTGAAGACTCTGTACTCGGGCGATCTTCTCGCTTAACTTGTTGTTCTAAGTGATCCCACGAATTTTTTAATGAGTTCAGTTCATGGCTGGGGAGTTAGCTGGCCAATATATGTAAATAGCTGATAAGTCGTGATGCACTCGTATACCAATTAATGACAGTTCTAGCCCGACACACCCGACCTTTGACATCGTGGGAGACACGCAAAGCAATATGTCATTCTTCACTCAGGTGTTGTGTAAATGGTAAAACTTGGTCAATTATCGGCTCAATGTAGCCATACTGGTTCAGTCTCACGGATACCTCAACTAAAGGACCCACTTCTGTTCAGTTGAAACAGACCCATAGCATGACAGACCTTCCTCATCCTTTTCACAACCCCCTCACACATGCTTCGTTGGAGGTTTCATGAGGTCTTCGATGACATCATGGCTATAGACAGAATCGTAATTCATCTGCCCACATGACACTTCTCCGTTCCTCTACAGTCCAGACCACTCACTTAAAACTGACCAAAGCACACGCGTTCTCTGGCCCATTTTAAATCAGTGGTCTAGTGAACAAGAGTTAACATAGGAAAAGTTACTAGCCACTCTGCACCATACATTCATTGCTTGGATTTCCTTACGAAGAGTTCTTTCAAAGAAAGCAGGAGAACGGCCATGATTAATATTTCGCAGTAGCTTCATCGCTAATGCAAAATAAGTCCGGTTAAAAGTTCGAGACCTCTTCTTCCGACCCCTATTTGCCTTGAACTATCGTAGGTACCGGATTGTTCCCATTGTTAGGAACTCGCATATCATTGCGGCATGATACATCAGCGAATTCCACGTTTCCTTCACTGGATGTCTCTTAGTCTGACCAAATGCAATAGCCATTTTTGTCATTCTGAGACGTCTTGCTTTCGTCCAATCATGGTAGAGCAACTATAAAAAACAAGTCTATACCTTGCCATCTCTGAATGAAGACTAATGCCTGCCTGTTCAGTGCTTACGTATAACCTAAACTTCCACCACAGCTTTAGAAACTGATTGATGAACATAGATAGCATGGTAGATAATTGGAACTTGAAAGACAATAGGGGACTAATTTTTGTGCCTGGAGTTTTACGTAGGTTGATTTTCTCCCTCTATCCAAGCAGTTTTGCTCATGGAAGGTTCTCATATGAGCTAACTGACTATTATCGTCTTTAATCAATTGCAACACGATTCCATAAATAGTCAATGCTATCGCAATCAAGAGAGTAGTACGTAATACTTTTCAGACGAGCATTAATGTGTAAATTTCGAAGTTCTAAGATGAGCAAAATTTTACTCTCTAAAAACTGAATGTGTAGCACCTAATACAAACAGTGAAGCGTCCTTAATGCCATTAATATTACTGAATGCATCCCATTTATAATTATGACATCCATTGCTTACGTGATGCGTAACATCTGTCCGGGTGAAACTCTCCTGAATCTTCTTAGTAATATTGACGAAAAGAAGCGCGAATAACGATTCTCAAATGTGAATTAAAAATTTTTGTAGAACATAAATACTGCTCGTTCAGTAATTATTTTGAGTACAGACTTTTTCAAATAAATGATTCTTTGTTCTACAGGGCATCCACATAGTCTTTACAATTACAAAAATTTATTGCAAATGTGATTGGTAAGATATTGATTTGTTTGCTTGCATCCAGTGTTTATTAAAGTTTTTAATCACATTTTATATTTGAGGGTTTCAGGGATCATGTTTGTGAAAGAGATGCTGTTGAATGTACCCTTAAAAACTGGCTAACCCTCAAGAAAATGTGCGATGTGTCGCATAGCTTATTGAAACAAAATTGATATATTAGTTTAAAAAGGCAAAATCGATTAGGTAAACTCAGCAAAACTACAGAACTGTATCGTAATGTCCGAACAAAGATACGGGACATTACAGACCTAAAGCAGAGGATTACTGAGGCCTCTGCCACAATTGATGAAGCCTACAGCGAGCATGGCAAGAAATTGAATACTGTCTTGATGTGCTTAGCACAACTAATGGTGCCCATGTAGAAGTCTGGTGAATGAGGTAAAAACTTAAATAAACTCTGATTACACTAAACAAATCTAAATCAGTTGCATTTGTATTGAATTTTTAAAATGGTAAAGAGACTTTATGAACACCTAGTATTATTCTAATTTTCGAAACAAGAACACACAGCTATATTTATGTCTGCTCTAAGATATTCATTCTTCAGCGGAAATGAAATTACCTTTTACGTTCCTTTCTTACCACCTCTTGTATAAAGAAGCAGGCCTCACGCACAACGATGATTGTTCCATTTTCGAAGTAACAGGTACAATGAAAGAATTAAATCAAGGAAAATATTTTCAGGATCTCTTTCAGGATCACCATCAGATTCCAAGCTCCCTTTATACTTATCAGTGATTTTAAAGGAACGCCTCAAGGAACTTATCATTCTTTGCAGGAACGCCTCATTCACCACCGGTTATTAATATTCATTTCACAACGTAATCAACTAAAGACGAGACCGTTCTCGCCTGTCATTGGCGATGTTTTCCTCCCTTAGTTCTCTTCCCGGCATAAATGCGTCCTTCTCTGCAGCTTCAAATCGATGAGATTTTGACAGTCACTAAATGTGAGATTGTCGCAAATAAATTCGATCCAGTAATGAAAGCAATGAGGTTAATTATTGTTTTTGAAAACGTTCTTGTAAATAGTGAAGAACAGCCAAGAACATCAACTTAGTTCTTGACTTCAGATCTCCAGGGTCCCATAGAATGAACTCAAATTTGATGCTAGGGAATGTAAAAATAGCCAAATATTTAATTGGTATAGGAAATTTTAATTATTATGGGGATGGAATATACAACCATTTAAAATTGGAGCATTTTTAATTTTGCAGAGTTCACTAACCAGCTGTGCAGTGAGCTTAGAACATTCCTGCCGACATCTTAAGCAGCTTCTAGCATATTTCTCGCCTGTAGAGATCATCTGTGCAAAACTACCAAAATACATCAGAATAGTACCATCATTGCAAACTGCCAGACGCCTACCACGTCCTTGCGTTAGCTTCCAATAGAGTAGTGCATCACATCATGGCTGCAACTAAAAAGTAATTACATCTCGTATAAATACCTGAATTCTACTAGAAACGGGGGTAGGAACAAAGTCTCCATGCTGCTTGCAGGTCTCCGTGTCTTGTATTCCTGAAATATTCCTATTCTCGAGCTTGAACTACTTAAGGTCGAGAGAACTCTGGTCGACACTTTGGCGTCCCAACTCAATTTGCGTTCGGATGCCATCTGCAATTGAGATGCCAGAAGGTGAACTTTGAGCAGCCTGGCGCTCGTCCTGCGCGCTGGAGGCTTTCTATTTTGCGGAGTTGCTAAAGTGGAGCGAAAAGGGTGCAAAAATTATTTAGTAAAACTTGAATATAATTTGAATTTTATTACACATTTTCAAATTACTCAGATATACTGCTCAAAATCATCGTTTTTTGAATACATTGCTCATTTTCTTGAGTTCTTGAACCCTTTTTTAGTAAGCTCGAATGTTATAGCGATGTATTCACGCTTTCATGACGTGTGAATGTATCAGGACAGTGCAATTGATCGCTTAAGCGAAAGTTACCGAGTGTGTTTAAATAAACAAAACTTTTCATGGGTGAATTTTCTATCAAAAATTTTCCAGCGATCGTACATCATATTTTGCTATCCTGAATTTTACAGAGTAATATAACCTCTAGAATTGATTCATTCAGGTCAAACCCTCGCGAGAGAAAATAAAGCCTATTTTACTACACACCCAAGGACTCTTGAAAAAAAGGACATGCACGGAGACATTTCAGCCTTCGCTAGTGAAGGCCAGCTTCGATCAAGCTTTTATTACGAGACGTTGCTGCTATTTTTTGTTCCAAAATGTTTGTGATTAATGTTGATCAATGATGAGCTTTATTTTCTGCATATTGAGCAGTAATTTCAAAGCTTATTTCGAGTTAAAGTCTTTATATTAGATGTCTTAGGTGTAGATTTTTTCATGCCTGTACTCGTAGAGTTTACGATAAACAACGTTTTACTTCTGAAATGGAGGGCATTCTGAAGTGGCATCAGCTTTTTTGTGCTGTATTTTGTAAGTGATATGTGTTCATAGTGTTTCTCACTTATGTCATTAGCAAAATATTACTTAATTTTATGCCCATCAACCAGTTGTGACTGAGCTTATACGATTCAAACGTATAGCTTAGACCTCTCATGTACGGACTATTTTATTTTCCATAAAGTTTGCAATGAGCAATATTTTGCCTTGGAATGGAGGGACATTGAAATGATGTTTCAGTTTCTGTGATAAATTTTTGGAATTTGTTCATGTGTTCGTGTTTGTATACAACCGGTATGCCTGACAAATGTGATAATTTGAGCTCCAAAAGAAATAATATTGCTATGAAAAAGAGCAGTTTGCGTAAAATACCAAAGGTGAGTCAATAAGGCAAAAGTAGCTGGCAACGTTGCCTCATCGTAAGGATTTTGTTTTCGATTCTTCCAGTGCTTCATTTGTGAAAAAAATTGGCCTTCGTATCCTCCAATGATGCAATTATCATGAGGATAAACACAACCCTAAACTTTACTAAGCATTTGGAATGTGCTCGCTTCATGTTTGCCGACTGCAAAACCAGCGCCTCGCCCTGCTAAAGTTGAAGACCAGCAACTGAAATATTTCTTAACAAGAGACCAAATAACATCACTGTATCATGACTTGCTTCGCGCCTGCGAAAGAATTGCACAAAAAATGTGAAAGCCATACAGTTTTCAAAAGTGAAGACAAATTTACGTGTATTTTCTTGTGAGAGAATTATGAGGAATATAAATTGACTGTAATTGTGAAAACTAATGAAAACTAAGCAAAATTGGCAGTGAATTGCATGGACCCTAATATTTTAGTGTACAAAATGGCATCTGTGGAGCGCTGCACAAAAGTTTCTTTGCTCTCTTCTACTGAAAAAAATTGTGC
Organism: Orchestia grillus; assembly: GCA_014899125.1. Lineage (NCBI taxonomy): Eukaryota > Metazoa > Arthropoda > Malacostraca > Amphipoda > Talitridae > Orchestia > Orchestia grillus. Next base: position 7,294 of record VOMN01123435.1, read on the forward strand.
AGCGTATGTGGGCGGATAGTTAAAAAATAAGTGAGAGCAATAATTGTCATACGACAATTTAGAGCCTCTGCTGCACAATGAAGTGAATGACTTCTTTCAATAAATCTCTAGCGGTTTACTGACAGCCCTTCATCATAGTACATTTGATCTCGCGAGACATCGACTCTGCTTCATCAAGGAGGCAATGAATAGAGTTTGTTGTTGTCAGAGATTGATTGTTATTCTGTCTTCTTCGAAAACTTCTATGACATTGCCACACAAGGTGACAGATTACGACGACTCTCAACAAATGCTCTCCTGAGTGGACTCCATCACCTAGGAAAAGCTCAGAAGAATAAAAACCTTCTCCAGAAATCAATCAAATAGACTCGAATGTTCTTTTAATTGACATTTGATGAGCTAATTCTTCTTTGAAACGTTTCAGTAAATGAAATCGTAGATTTTGCCGAAAAATATCATCGGTGGTGAGACAGCAGCCTATAACAAGCACTCATAACTTGCTGTGGCTTGCTTTCAGTTTCAAACGATTGAAACTTTTTTCTGGGATTGTGTCTTCATAAGCAAGTTTGGTTGTACAGAGGAACGTCATAATTTAACTTCTGAATAGATGGAGAGTAGTTTATGAATGATTTACATAGCATGATTCCTTTTCGGCATAATTTCAAAATTCATTTTTGATGCCTACTTGATGTCGATAGTGATGGTAATATTGGTAAATAATATTTAATAAGATTTTATAATGATTTCTTTGTATTGATAATGAACCATATTTTCAGATGCATGTTAATTAATAATATTAGGTCCAAATTTAGTCAATAATTAGTAAAGGTTTTGACGAAAATAAGAACTTCATAATGATAATGAAGATGGCCTTCGCTATCAAAGACAGGTAATCTGCTGTGCATGCCTTAAATTAACGCACAAATGCGGAAAATATTTCGTCATATGAGAGAAAAGACCACCCTCTCTAACTCATTCGTGTGTTTCAAAACGTTGTTCTAAAGCAGACTCAATTTTTCGTCTCATAAATGCGTCATGTCGAACGTCCCTGCACCACGTGTCGCTATAACTCGTTCATAGGTAATCTAAGCATCCTCTCCGTGACGAAAACTGCACACTAAGTCTACGGAATTTAAATAGAAAATTTAACTATCTCTGACAGTCCATTTTTAGTACTTTTTCTGGGATTGTATACATATCAATTAAGCAAGAATTGATCAAAATTTCTACAAAATAATGCATATTACGAGGTTCCTGGGGAAATTGTTGATATCTTCACAAATGTCAGAGTAAATGCATTTGGTAAGAGGAATTTTTCGGCTTTTGATAGTGAGTGTGCTCTTCACTTTCACGATGGCTTGAACGGGCGAGATGAATGATTGCTATCTTTCTCAAGTTAGATTCAGCCTCAGGAATGTATTTTGTGACCTTCAATTTCAACTTATATCGTTTCAAATAAATTGAAACAAATTTTATTCAAGATTTTGAAGATCCATTGTAAAAGAATATTGAGAAAACAAATGTATTCCTCCAAATGCAATTTTTCCTTCAATACAGTCGAATCCAAACTTCGAGTAAGAGTGGTTTTCGCGAAGAAAAGCCTTGGAACGACGAGCATATCTTCCAACAGCCTTAGCCTTTAATTCTCAGGAGTAATTGTTGCATAAAACTTGCAAGGAATTATTGTCAGCGTCGGGTTTGATGCGTTTTAGGGAGCTCCAGGTCTCCCTCGGGCTGGTTTTGGGATGTTCTCTAAATCTCAAATGGCCTCATTGAAGACAGAAGTAAAGTGGTTCCCGTGTCGTCTTCGACAAGGTCAGTAGGAAAGTGAGGAAACGAAATGAAGAAAGTATTGTCGGGAAACGAGAGCTGCTTTACCAACGTAAAACTTGGCTGAATTTGATAGTGAAACTACGTGGTGCATAGCAATTGCAACAGGAATGTTCAGAATTCAAAGAAAAACATACTCAAAACACGAGAGTGTTACAGAGTCAAATTTATTTTGGAAATGAAGACTATAATCGCTGGGTGTGTTCTGAAAATGTTCGCCATTGTGACAGATTACCGCAGTTTATACCAGCAATATTAATATTTATCTGAAGGCATGCTACTTCTAATACAATGTGTTCGCGGAGTTTTCCAGTGGTTCTCAGGCGTGGTTACATTGTGCTCTAAAATGTTAGTGGGAACACGGACACAGGTGGGAGTTGTTTTAAAGAAACATCCCCGATATTGTTCGTAACATCTTAGGCATGTTGAAATCACTCCAAAATATATCCGGTCGGATATTATGGCTGCTTAATTTTTCGCCCGTAGAAAAATACAACTTTACAATATATTGTCGCATTAATACTGATGATAAAATAAGGTTTATCTGATTTTACTCAACACTTATTACACCAGGTTGTTCATTACCTCACTTTCCTATGAGTAACGACGAAAGAATCAATGAAAATAACGAGAAATATTTACCAGAAATGACATCAAATGAAATTGGTCTCATGTTTTGTATAAAAGCCATTCCTATAAGCTTTAAGCTCTTGAAACCAAATTCAGGTGAAATTAAAAAATCGGAGTTGGGCGCTTAACTTGAAGCCAATTAGTTGCCAAATTGGGCAGCTGAATACGTTCACCTTTGAGCTTTGATGACTTAAATTTGTGACTAGAAAATTAAACTAAATAAATTACACAACTAGCCAGCAATTTATATGCTAGAGCAAATCACAGCGACTCAAATTCTTTTTTGAAGCTTATTGTGTTAAGTTATAGATGAATTAGGAGTTAAAAATGTCAAATGAAACGTATTTGACTGGATACAATTTAAAAAATGGGAAACTGCAGAAAATGAGAGTATTATTTCACAATAAGTTGCCTACCTAAACTGACTACGGTTGATATAAAAATTCCTTGGTATTAAAGGATAACGTTTTCAAGACTTTGAAAAATATTAATAATAATGGTAAATATTAGTGTCTTTCAAATTGTTTTAAATACCTTGAGGTAGCTTGTAAAGTATTAATTTTCTATTGATATTCAGTGAAAAAATTTTGGCTCATCATTTCACTTAGTATAAGTGTTTAACCTTTTGTATGGTCCACATATCATTGGTAAATTCCCTTTAATTATTACTCAAGTCTAATTGGAGTGGAAAACTGTGGGCAAATTTTTACATGGAGAATATTTGATGAGCAATGTGCCACTCTCTGAAATTTTTTAACCTCAATAGCTTTTGAGTTATAATTATTGAAATTAAGTTAACTTCTCGGTATTTTATTGTAACTGCTCGGTTATTTTTTGCCGGTTGCTTTTATGTATGTTTCATGATGTCAGTGAATGTGTTAATTAGGATGAGAAAATTTTTATACCACAACTGTCCTTCGGGTACCGATCGCATACGTAACTAATTAACTTTATCTTCTTACGCGTATATATCTTCGTTGTCCAGGACTGAGGTCTAGAGAAACAAATGCGATTGCATTTAAGTTTCATCCACCTGCCACATTTTTTCCTTTTTTTTTACGTTTCCATCGGTGAAAATTCTACCTAACTGCACTTTTTTGTCACTTCCCGTGAGACTTTTACAGAAGTTTCTCGCAGCTCAGAGTTTCAAACCTCGTTGCTGCTCGGCGTGTCTCGAGCATTCGTTGTCGCTCGGCGTGTCTCGAGCATTCCGAGACAAAGATTCTCAAGCGAAGACAAGAAAGTCCCACAAAAAGTATAAGCTCCCTAGTTAAACACAGAATTATCACTGAATACCAAATATATGTTTTTTCAGTTAACGCAACGCATTTGACTTCAGCATTTTGTACTGCAGAATCTTTTCGTTAATAACAGAATCTCAAAATAAGTGAATACCAGCGGTGGGGGTACCTGCCTCAGTCTTCCAAATCTCAAAGTGTTTGATTTCAAATGCTAAACGGACAGTTGCTGTGGAGTTAAAAGAGAAAATGATAAGAAGAGCTTCTTTGTTATTTAGATTTGTCAGCAGAATTCTCACTGAATCGAATTTCATAAATTATCACTAAGCAATTTTTGAATCAAACATTTCCTTAGTCCATGAGTAAAAATGATGGCTATCTAGGCTGTTATCAATTCTGTTCAGTTGAGCCGAATGCGAAGAAGATTGCAGAGAGTGTTTAATTGAATACAAAAGATGCACGTCTAAAAATTAGTTTAAGTTTATTTTTCCAGACTTTAGCTAGTTTTCCAGACTTTAGTCAATTTCAAAATCTTCATCATCTACCCCGAAACAGTATTTGATTACCGAAGGACTTTCTTCGTGTCTGGTAGAAATAGTGCTGCGTATAAGCGCCAAAACATTCCAAATCTTTCTAGTTCACTTGCAAATGGGGAAGCCATAGCAGGAAAAAGCTCAAACACCATAAAATGGTGAAACGCTGTAGTATTTCATTAGTTTTCATGTGGGAAGGTAGGGGAAAAATGGTCAAATAAACATTAGTCAGAGCATTTGAGCTCCTTTAAAACTTGTAATTTTAATAGCTTCACAGAATAGGGAGAAAAAGTCACGTGTCAGCTAACACCTCACGAGCGGTCGCCTTCACTAAAATTAATCGTGTGAGCTTGAACAAAACTCTACGGTCCAGCAGTGCTTAATCTCGCAGGTCCCCAGACAGCGAGGGACTGTGGCCGAGGCAACGATGGGTACGAAGGTTTACAGGATTTTATTTGTTCCAAGCGGCTAAATTATGGACAGCATAAAATTTGATGAAATATATCATAGCGAGTGTACAGAGAACACATCTACACCTGAAGGGATGCATAAAAACGACACACAATTAAAAATCTTGCGACCAAATTCCTGTATTCATTATATGAGTAGATACTCGAATTTCGAAAAAAAATCAACTCTCTGGTTTCGTAAACATTCGAAATACAAGTACACAACTACCGTATCCTCAAATTTAGTCAGATGATAGGCCAAGCAAAAGCGAAATTTTCAAAAAAGTTGATTTATAAAATTGCCTTCGAATACTACTCGAAGAAAATATAGGCAGCCTATTCACTGTCGTACCTAACCCTGGCTAGATAATACTTTGTAGTTTTTGGGAAAGGAGATAGTTTTTCCAGGCTTAAGAGGTTCACCAATTCTCTAACTTCACGATTCTGAACGAATGTTCTGCAGTTAAGTTGCAGTCTCCAACGCACCTGTGATTCTTGCGCTGTAAATGAACAGAACTACCACAAAAATAGGTGGAATCGACACTACATAGAGCAGCCATGGCGATGCACTTTGCTTCCTGGTCACTTAATTTCACGTTTTAGTGATATCCCATGGCCACCACGGTCTCCTGATTTAACCTCTGCCTTTTTTCCTACGGGGATACTTGAAGGAAAGGCATACATCGATATCGCTCTAACTTTTCTTGAGGTGAGACACCCTTGAGTGTTAAAAATCATTAAGACTCATACTCTCCATGAGTTCAGTCGAATAAAACAACAGAATTACTCTAGATATTTGGGAAAAATTTAAGGAAAATACTGTGAGGAGAATACGCTTGTGTTTAAATAATAATGGAGAACATTTAAAGAATAACATACTTTAATAACAAAGCTTCAATATTTTCCTCCATTTTATGTTGAACATCTTTTTTCAGCTGTATTAGCTGTTGTATAATAAATGTTAAAAATGGTGTAGTGACTTTTGCGCCACCCAGTAGTTATGTGCACATACGATGATCTCTAGGGTGCGAGATATTAGTCTGGGGATGTGCATTTGCCAATGAACAACGGAGAGTAGTCAAATGAGCATGAAAGTTATTTTATTTGAACGGCTTGTTCTTAAAGTTTTGTTACTTTTGAGACGAGAACCGTCCTGCATTCGTTGAGAAAGAAACGTGCGTTGGTTTTACAGGATTACTTTTCCAATTGCCGCTCCATTATCTCCAGTACGATATCGTAATCGTTTTAATCTTATTCCCTAGACCCTGTTCCAAGCAGGCAATCTGTTATTGCTTGAGCGAACACATTTAGGAGCAGCAAAAGTGTATTTTCACGCCGCACAGGAGATCAACTGCCCGTCAGATCATCAGATAACATTGAAGCGGTGAGATTATCATTTGTGAAACCTCGCCGCTCAGGGCACTCATCAGGGCATTTCCGACCGAAGTGTGAGGCAAATTCTTCACAATCATCTCAACTTTTATCCGTACGGATCGGAGGTTGTGTAAGAGTTTTCTCAACGCAATTTTATCAAATGAAGCTGAAGGTTCCATGTCACTACGTCACTTACGGTGCAATGTGCAATGACAGTTTTGCTGGGACACTTTCACTGATGTCTCATCTCCGTGAACAGCGATCTTTGGTGGCTAGCGAGTTCCCCGATTGGCCTCCATGTGATTTTTTTCATGGGGCTATCTTAAATCCTCCGTGTATGTACACGAATCGTCCGAGGTCCCTGAACCAAGTTAGCTTAACAAACGCCGAACAATAAACGATATTCCGATGGACATGCTTGGAGGAGTGAACAGGAATTTTATCAAATCGAGTATTGCAGTGTACTGACATTGGAGTATTATTACAACTACAGATACTTGGACGATGCAGAATTTGAAGCCCTGTAAAAAATTTTACATTTATTCAGAATACACCAAAATTTGAATTTCATCATTATCTGGTACATTCTTGTTTTACTTTTTAATGAGCAAATTGTCTTGCCGTTCTCTGTAAGAACCTCTGAATGTTCATCGCATTATATCTAAAAACTCCAATAATTCTGGAGCGTTAGTTCTATCGAATGAACTCAGGTACTTCTAACCAAAATAAACCCTAAATATTTTATAAACGTTTACACTTGGAAAACTGGTGACCTAAAACATTATAACTCACCAGATTTCAATAAGAAATCTCCATTTAAATACAATGAAATACTCAAAACTAGCTTATCACCTCATGATCCATTTATATCACAAGCTTTTTTCCTAATTGTAGTTTATTTTCAAGCATTTTTTTTCGAATCGGTGTAAAACTTAGATAAGCAATGCTAATTTCATGTCAGTTGTTCTTACCCGAAAAACAATGGAATTGAAGTTTGAAATTTTCTTCATTATGCTGTTCGCATTTTCCATTATCTTCTCATTAACGTAAAAGTATCCCAAGTATCTATCGAAATTGATATAAGCATGTGGCAGTTATGAATAGCAATTTTAAATATGTGCAGAGCTTGTAACGAAAGCAGAGCATCCATACTACGTTGGCTCAAATCCTACGAGCTAATTTTGTTAACAATCCCCTTGCAATTTTCCAATAAAAATTCCTTTTGATATCTGAAGGGTTGAGACAAACTGAACACCGAAATTTTTCGTAATGACTTTCACTTGCGAACAGTTATGAACATACGGTCTCTTCGACGCTCTCGTAATTTCAGCGCCCTGACAGGTTGTAAAAAAATTCATTTCATTGAATTTAAATCAAATTTCGTACATAATTTTGTAATTCAGAACAGGATTCATTCATACGATCGAATATACATAACACCAGGCGTGGAGCTCTTTGCTTTAGCCGAATGCGTTAATCCTGTGCTCGTACGAAGGAATCTAGTTCAGATGCAAAACTTTTAATTTTAATATTTCTTGCACCAAGGTCATGGAATTGAATTCTAAACAACATATTCGTGCAATGTAGTACTGAAACTATCTCATGATTCTGTATTCCACAGAGAAATCAAATTCTTAAATGCGTTGCACACGAGTTCTTCCTGTATTCCTTGCATCAGGAGCTAACGTGAAATAAGACGACATCGATTTCTTAGAATTAACGGAATTCCTTCTAGAACAGCGGTTCCCGACCAATTTTACGACTGCTTCCCCGAGACAATTTTACTGCAATCCCCTGATCCCACAAACTTATAGCTACTTTACGATAAAGGAGGAGAATTTAAGCATTGTCTTATCAGCAAATAAAATATTTGATTTCATTATCAGCACATTTCCCACACTTCTCGCACTCACAAGAATGAGAGTTTGCTCTCCCTGGAGATGTAATTAGGCTACTGATAGAACTTAGTTCTGCGTTGATGCTCCTTTCCGTGGGCTCATTTGAGTGTCACTCAGCGAAGGACTTCTATCAAGTGAACATGTTTTGTTTAAGTGACATACATCAGGAACACAGGTATGTACAGTATGTACGCTGGCTCTGGCTCACGACTGTGAGTGAGCAACAATTACAACGCTCAATTTCTCTTTATTCATAAAACATAAGCCACGTAAGTTCCATATACAATAAGAGCACTTCTTATAACGTAAATATCCTGCAAGAAATATTCCCATTAATATTTTGGCAAAGAACACAATTTTCATTGCTCTTAGTCAATTTTACTAGAATTTCTTGATAAAATGCACATTTTGCGGGATAGATTATGTCGCTCTCATTACAGACGTTTGCAATTATTCGCACACACAAAAAAATTGAACTTGGATACTTTAAGGCACGAATTTATTTTAACGAATGCGTAGATAGCACATTAACGACCATTTTGATGAATAGATCGAATCGAACTTCACGTGCGGGAGCAGCTTTGTCAAAATATGGAACCAGTCAGACCTACATCAACGGGTGCACACCGAGCATGGTAGCAGTAAATGCACCAGCGATTGCATCGACTAATTAAATCCCTCAGTAATCTACGGTGCAGCTTGACACTCTGTGTAGCCTTAACTTGTTTTCCTTTTATTACGACACCCTTTATTTTGAAGTGCAAGTGAACTTTGCTAGATGAAAGGAAACTGCTATCGATAGCTGCGAGCGAACGAAACGGGTTTTAATTAATTCACACGAAACTTTCTCATCGATTCTCATCAAATTTCAACGAACTAAACTCTAATTACTTCCGGCCAATTGAATAACCTCCTGACGCACAGATACCAATGTCACCATCGAAATTATGTCCCCGGTGGTGATTTTGGTGATGAGAGAAACTTCTCTGTGAGCGTCAAATGCAACGAGCTAATTATTCGACAGAGCGTGATTAGCTATTTGTACGCTAATTTTGAGCAAGAATCACTCATTTTAAATCACGGTTGAAATGAGTTTCATTGGCTGATTTAAATCCAATGAGGGTGCTCTACATAGCTTTTCTCTGCGTTCCAATGATTATTTTAGGCTCCATTAATTAAATTGCTTCATGCTATGGTTCTAGCTTTTTTACCGTACCAGGTATTTCGTGATGAGCAATCCGCATCAAAAGGCACCCGGCATCAATACCGACGGAATTCATTGAGACGTTATCTAGCGTCAGCTGAATGTCTAATTTTAATTCAAACTTGAACATACACATGCAGCAACGCAATTACAGTTCAGATTTTTACTTCTTATTCAGCTTCACTTGAGAGAATCTTCTTCAGAAAACACAAAGAGTTATTAGGCGAATTGAAATAGAAACTAACATCCTCGAGAGTCATCTAATTTCCTTTCTCAATACATCATGTGTCACATCAGCTATTCCGTCTGTAGACATGGGTACTCAGTCACTTCCTACATGAGTCTGATTATTTTTCAAAGGAGCGAGCTTATTCTGTTTAACTTCAATATTTTATGACAAGTTAACAACATTTTTAATTAAAGCTCTTTTATGATCAAATGAAGTTCTTCCAATGGCATTGTGTACGATTTGAAAAGTCATTATTCATTTTTTGTATTTCTCCGAAATCATCTTAATTTTTCCATGCTATGGCTGGTGTAAAAATTTATGCTTAGCCCGCCACGTCCGAAAATTCAAAGGTTTCAAAAATTCTGACAGAATAAACTCAATAGCTCATTTTATTTTCATATTGTTGAAATCATTTATCCCAGAATACAATTTCTGAGAAGATATGTCTTTTACACTTAACTATGGAAATTTATAAGAAGATTTTTCCTAACACCCTTCTTCAGTGGCATCGTAACCAATCAGCGAGGAAAAGGACAGCTTTATATGAGCAATGAGTTAAATATCAAAACAAATTGCCTAAAAAATTATATCCCTTAATTGCATAATCAAGTCTTGAGTATCGACGTTACGTGCTTAGATTTTACTCATTCGTGTAGTCTGTACGTAAATCATATGCAATTCACTCGGACGTACGTTGACGAGCGGCAGTGATTCCATATTGACAAAATATTTCCCCTGTTTTCATTTCCATTGTTGAGTTCAAAGACCTGAACGAAGAAATGATCAATTCCTGCTTATTATTAAATAAGGATAGTTCACTAATTAGATTATGAAGCTAGAGTGTACGCTTGCTACAGCGCTATTAGAACCCGACAACCACCGATGATGGCGTAGTCATAGTACTTGTATTAATCAGCAACCAAATCTGAATTTATAATTACTCTTCATAGAATTTAAAGATCGAATGATGAACGTTAAAAATTGGTACAGGTGATAATTACAGTCTTTTAAGAAACAAATGTCTTGCAATGACAGAAAAATTTTATTGATTGAAAAAAAATTTAAACCTTAAAAACCTAAAACATATTAGTATTGAGCATCAGAAAAAAAACGGTTCACTAGTCACAACTAATGCTTGTCGAAAATTAAAATATGCTCGGTGATGGCAAGAAATTCTGAAGGAGTACGGATCACTCGGTGAGTGTGGTGCAGCTTACTCAATTACAATGAAATCACAGTAACAAAATCAAATCTCAAAACAAAATTCCTGAAATAACCATTACTTTCCAAACCTTCTAATAGAAAGCGATTATTAAATTAAGACTTAGTTTTGTAAAACTGAGTAAATATTGCATACCGATTTTATTTCGGGCCCGAGATGACAAAAAAGTATTTGTTTTACAGTTGTTTTAAATCGAGCTGATTTTAGATCATATCGGAAAAAATGTCGGAAGAATTCTTTTTACGTTGATGCAGCTGTCCTACATCAAAACTTACAAGATTTACATGTATATTTTTTGATCAATTTCATTTCAGTTTTTAAATATTAGTAAACAGTATTTCTTCTAGATTCATGGTTAAAATTTTATTTCCCTTGAAGGTAGAAACAGTCTCACTCGGATCAAAACAATATTTCACTTTTCCCTAAAAAGTTAGAGGTGTCTTTATTTATCATGTAAAGGACATGGTCCGAAAAATTTCGGAAGACTTTGATAAAAGTATTTTTTATTTCGGTAAAAGTGGAAGACTCGCCGATGTAGAGGAATGATCTAACATGCAAGTCGAAAACCGGCCCTTTTTCTACCTCTTTATTTTTGCCCAATTGAGTTGCAGAGGGTGATGGTAGCCTTTATTACATGCTGCAGGTGGGTAACAATGTTACAAGCTCCATCTTTACGTACTCCACCTCTTCCACTTTTTCAGTCTCTCAACTCAAAACCTAGCGGCTAAGTAGAAGCAATAATTAATGGCTCATAACAGTATTTGGCTTCAGAATTAATCCAAGAATTTTCCCCTTTGTCTATTTTTGAGACCTTCATTTATTTAAAAATTCATGCAAGCCTTTCTATACTTTCAAGCGTGCATGTACGAAAGTCACAGTCAGCTATTTGTCCTTAACTCAATGACGTTTTATAGTTATGCAGTATATGGGATGGATTTATGATAACAAATATTAAGAGATACAAAACTAAATCATCAAGTTCATCATTACGTACAACTATATTCAAAAATAATTGCTCTATTAATCTTAACGCAAGTTTCTGTTCACCAAAAAGTGTTGAACTATTTTTTGCCGTTATTTGCCTTTGATGTGTTCATCGTCGTCTAAGCAAATCAGTGTTGGAACAAGACGGTTGAACTTAAAATTAACAAAACTGCGCTGTCTTTTATCATCAAAGGAGATTCCAAACTGCCGACCAAGCACCAGCAAGGGTATTGTGGTACGAATGTTGAATTGAATACCTAGCAAACTGAGCACAGCTGAATCTGTTAAGACTACACAAAATGCAATTCCAGAAGAAAATATATTTAACTAATATGTGATCTTCACTCGCAATACTCGCGTGTTCGTGGTGACAGACTCTCAGTGAATGGAGTGTGTAGAAATTGTATTTATAACTTAAGAAGAAAGTGTTTTCACATGGAAATAAGAGGTAATTACGTAGCCAATTGTGTTACTTAGTTATGTAAAATTTATCCAAAGGGAATAAAGAAACATTAATTATATATCTTGTACGATGTTAACGGATGGAACCAATTATGGGAGAGAAAGCATTCAAGTTAAATTTTAACGATAATGGACTTCTAATTTGAACATACCTGACCTCGGTGAATTTATGAAATTTATTTGCTTTGTGTGGGGTTTTTCTATAGTTTAACAATTTTTCTTCAACATTTAAAAATTTAAATACCGTTCATAAACACTTTAATACGTTGTATGCCTATTCGTTTTGCTAAAGGCAGAGGACGATTTTCAACAATGCAACTCATTTCACAAGCAACACGGCTGGCCAATCTGAATACCTGACATATCCTGAATGACTGTCATGTTAATTGATGACATTTGTAGCCAATGCACTAGGCAGTTGTAATCCTTGAAGGGAACCCGAAAAAAAATAAGTAACTCTTTTTTATCCGGGGAGCTTAATACTTAGCTTTACTACACAAATTTATTCTCTCTTACCTTTCCGATTCAAAGAGGTGGTACTGTTTGGCTTTCATGCAAAAATGTGATTGAAATTCAGAGTTGTTTAGCTTTACAAGCAGAACAAACATCGCACAACTCATCCTATTAGTTGACCAAACAGCTTTCTTAAATTGTCTGTAATGGTCCTACCTTCCGTTGTGTCAGAGGATATTGATGCCAGGGACCATTTTCAATTACCGGAGACACCCTTGGTACCATAGCGGTCTCGTAATTGTGAAACAGGTTCACAAACGATTAAATACAACGCTTTACTGCGCTTAAAATTTGATTCTAATTTGATAACAGCACTGGTAACGGCGTGATGCACATATACTTTGAAAAAACCATTCGAGACACAGGTAAATGATTTGGATAATTAATATAACTAACTCAGATTTGTGACCTCAAATACTCTCCAAAAACTATTTTTTACAATGTTTTGCGCAGCTGCTATCGTCGTGGGCACTGCTGAGCGTGATGTGCTTGATAATTAAAGTGTTTTGTCACTAATGCTTCAGCAGCCTCAGCACAATGGCTTATCGTCTTCGGAAATTGGAAAAGTCTTGCGATTTTCTCTCTAGTTAGTGTACGTGTACTTCAAAATGTTGACATAACAAATTGTGGCGTAGATGAGGTAAGAAGTCGCATGGTCATCACACGCATACAGCACCGATCCGTTGGAATTAGAAGTAGGATTTAAACACTTGTTTAAAAACGAGTAATAACTGCAGCCCATAGTCTGCCTATACAGCAGTTCGTTTTACTCCTGCGTACATCCTAAAGCGAACTTATGCTTAGAGTCATACTCCACTGGATGGAAAATAAACTCTTTTAAAGTTTTTACATGCATATCTACAACAAATGTAATCAAACTATATTTTTATAATTTCAAAAATTGACACACTTTAATTAAGAAATATATTTCACGGAAATTTGCGCATATTTCGAAGCCTCTCTCACTAATTTGTTTCCTCCCGTGGATTTGAATCTGACCTCCTGAATTCGTGTATGAAGGTTTGGTTATTTTTCAGTGAGTTTATTGAAAATTTGGGTATTTTTTAGCAATAGTTCTGCCTCGCGTTAGGTTTCTTTTAAGAGTTCCCTTCTATATTAGCTCGTATCGGGCGTCACATTGTTGGATGGATAAAGAGGCAACCACCTGAACACTGAATTAAAAGCTTCGCAATTGTGCGTCGAGCTTCAAAAGCTCTTGCATTGTTTTAACACTTTGTATTTTTTCTATTCGGAGAAAACCAAGTTCATGAGGAAACTCTATATAGTGAGTGAAAGTCAATTAACATTCTTATTAGAACGTATTGAAATGGAGACAAAATTCGAGGTAGATGATCGAGACACTTACTTTATTCGAATCAGACAAAAACTCGCCGTGTTCTCAAAGATATTTGAAAATATTACGCTAATTTATGGAACGTGTTAATGGAAATTATGTAGCAAAATAAAATATTATTGAACTTTGTAAGACATTCCGTAAAAATAAATGAGTTTCCGATTAATGCCCGAGTATTTTTATGGTTATATCCCTACCAAAATAAATGTGACGATGTCAACGGGTAGACTTTTATCCGCCCTACTTACAAGTTAGAATAGCTTATTTTATCCACGATGAACAGTATATTGTGTGAAAAATCGTTGCTCAACATTTCAAAATTAATACATGATGCAATAGCTGCGTGAAATAATATTTAAAAAGTAAATGAAATTTTTCATATGTAGGGAAGTATGTTTCTAGCAAATATTTTCCCCCACAAAAAACCATGGCTATACACGAGCCTACTGAAGATAACTAAAAATATGCCAACTCAACTAGTTTCGTAACCTTGACGAGACACTTCATGATCTTTCCAAGAACTGACGGTTCCAAGGCCATAATTTACAATAGTCCCAGCTGGTGCCACCGAGTGTAGCGTGGCTCCAGACACCGAGCAGCAGGAGCGCGGGATCACAGGCTGTGAAGGTCGCCAGAAAAAGTTTACGGCGGACATTTTGGCTTCTCAGCTCAATTTGTGCCCGTGTTTCATTTGCAATTCAGATCCCCGGACTCGAACTTGAGCAAACTTCGGCTTGCCCAACAAACTTGAGATGCGCATTGAAAAAAAAGCCGTGAACGTGGTCGTGACAGTTTTCAGCTCGAGTTTAATCAATTTGTTTCCTATGTTTCGATGTGAACTTCAGACATCTTTTCAGGGTTTATCCAACTCAGTTTTACAGGATGGCTGGGGCAAAGAAACTCATGTGGCATTAATGGGAAAAAATACTCACAGAGAGTCACATAAAATTGTCCGCGACGACATTTGTGAGCTATACGCCCGGCGACCTCCGTTCAAATTTGACTAAATAAATTTCAATGAAAAATATTACTAAATGAAATCTCCAGTCACTTTCTCTATTTCTCTACAAGTACATAGGCGGTGATCAACCGACTTGTTGATCCATAGTCCACGTTAGTTTCACTTTACTTAACCCGTCGGCGCTCGGCTGACTGATGTGGCGGATGAGACCTGAATTCTTAAAGTGGACTAGACAGGGACAGTGCGGGGACAGAAGGAATTGTAAGCGTCAGCTTTCAGATTTTATTAAACATCTAGCTAGCCAATATCCGCAAAACTCTCATAGAATGTGCATTTTATTATGTTGAGTGAGAATATTAAACAAAATTTTCCCCTTGTATAAGTATCCTGCCTCATATACACACGAAACATGTATGACACAGAACGAAAGTATTCGGCAAAAAACAGTATCCTAAGTTTAATATTTAACTGAAAACTTTGTTGGCCATTACTTCTCGGAAACCATTTTCATATCTTGAAATTGATAAGCACGTGCAAGCTTGTAGTGATGTGAGTCCATTCTTCAACGCATATTGCCTTTAGGTCTTCGAGACTCATCAAACTTCCTTGATGAACCTTCTTAAGCTTTTCCCAAAGATGATCGCTTGGACTGAGGTCCTGGCATTGGCTCGGCCACGGGAGAACATTGATTTTGTTCGTTATAAGCCATTCATAAGTTAATTTTGCCCTGTATTTAAGGTCGTTATTATTCTGGAACGTCTATTTGTGCATTTGGAATAATAGCTTTGTATTTGGAATGAGATGTACTTCCAATATTTGAAGGTACATGGTCCATCCATCTCTTATCAATGATATAAAGAGCTCCAGTGCCATTTCTGTGGAAAGATTGAAAGCCATTATGCTGCCACTTACGTGCTTCATAGCTGGCATAGTATTAATCCTGCCAATAATGGGAAGTTTCTTGTTTCCTCTACTCATGACAAGCGCAATTTTGACCGAACTCATCTTTGACCGAACTCATCTTTTGACCGAGCTTATCTTACTCATCAGATTAAATAACAGTCTTCCAAAATACATGTCCTTTGTCCAAGTGTCCTTTTGCGAAGATTATACGACCTGTAAAGTGGTTTGGGCGCATCACAGGAGTGTTACCAGGTGAGAAACATTTGACGTCATTGAAGTGAAGTTCTCAACTGATGGCTCCTTCACTCACTGCTGTCCCGGATGCATCCACGTCAGTTGAATCGATTTTACAAGTCATCATGGGCTTATTCTTAATCTTCTTCATCGTTAAATCGACCGAAAATCAATCTTCCATAAAGCAGCTGATCTGTCTGAGTTAATTAACAGTCGAGCCACATTCCTGACAATTTATCCAACGCTATTGTGAGGCACATTCATCTGTGTACGATGTTCCTTGAGAATGAAGCTGAACTATTCATTTCCGTAAATTTTCAGACCTCATTGACTTTCGGCATAACGTCCTTTAGGGTGATTGAATGCCGCCATCAGGCTCACCGATGACCAACCGTCTAATTCCATTCCAAATAAAATTGGTCATCTTCTCAAAACATCGAGAGTGTCATACAAGTAATTGAGATCCGATGTGACCTGAAAAATAACTTAATTATTGGGTAAAAATTCCTTTACAGAAGTGGTTGAATATTTTTATCCCGTATCATACATGATTTTAGAGTACATGCATGAAGCCGTGTACTTGAGAAGTTCCAAACGTAGTTTGTTCCAGATTTTCCCTTTATTAACTAAAATTTGTGTTTTGTTGTAGTTTAAGTTCATTGGCTTGTTAAACGTTTACTCTAAAATGAAATATAAAATAATGAATTACTTGTGTCACCCCGTCCTGTCCTTCATCCTGTCTCTTCGGCAGGACGAAGAGACAGAATGAGTTCGTCTCACGGGTTCCTGTCATTACTATTTACACGGGCTTATACCGTGTGAATAATGACCCACTTTGCTCAGTAATCCATTTCCAAACCACAGATGTTCGGTCGATACGAATACTTTCCTTACAAATTCTGAAGCCTATAATGAATTAAGACTACACTGAGACGTAGACTCACTTATCGAAGACCTACAGAAGACCATGCGACGTAAGAGGCTCCCAGACTCACTTCCGTCCGAGTGAAACTCTCAGGTCGGGTACTTGGGTGATTCAAAATATTTGCTCCTAATTATGAATGCGATGTCCGAACAGTTCTGACCGATTTTACAGTGAATATTTATTACGTCTTCAATAAACATATATTGCATTAAATTTGATTCTCAGTAATAAATATTTAGCACACCGAATCTGAATATTACT
>VOMN01123445.1:0-10731 GCA_014899125.1 Orchestia grillus
AAAAATCAAAAGTCCTCCCGATAATACGTAAGGACCGAAAGTTTTTTCTACAACGTGCAGAATGGTATAAGATTTTATTTAAAACGTTATTTCAGCTTTCTAGGTGCAATAGGTAAAAGACCAGGATGAAAAATATACCCAGATCTTGGCTGTTCTGGACTTTTCGCCTGCGCGCGAGAGTCATACTGTGCTGTGGGCCGGAACGGTGTCCAGAATCGGATCTCCGTTAACACTGAACGCGTATTTCAAGTACCTAGAATTAAAAATTTCGAATGAAAATCAAGCCGTATCCAACACATGTACACTCTATCATGGTCTTCTTATATATTTTAAAATTGCATAAAAGATATACTAAAAAGCCTTTTCCAAGCCCTTACAGATCATAGAAGTTGGCGCTCATTTTGGATTTCTATAGTTTCTAAAAAGCTCTTCAAACGATCATTCAATTTCTGAAGATAGTGTCGGTAGATACCTAAATATGGCGTCGAATGCTAACTTTACTCTCTATCTAGGAGTCTGGTCGGAAGTCATGGGACTGTACGCTTCTTCAAGAGACTGACTCTAAGTGACTCTATCCAAGGGATTCTGGAGTAGAGAGCAAAGGTAGTATTCGATGCCCCTGTTTGAGTGTTTTCCGATGTTGTC
This sequence comes from Orchestia grillus, assembly GCA_014899125.1. Taxonomy (NCBI): domain Eukaryota; kingdom Metazoa; phylum Arthropoda; class Malacostraca; order Amphipoda; family Talitridae; genus Orchestia; species Orchestia grillus. The sequence continues at coordinate 646 of VOMN01123445.1, forward strand.
TGCAGACACTGTATGATCGTGTAAAGGGCTCTTTAAGTGGAAGATTGATAATTGGCCGACGTGACAAGACGTCAATCTTTCGACGGCTTTATCACCCCCGGTCGAGCTGAAGCCCATTTATACACACGCTAAGCAGATAAATTCGGGTTGACTTTCTTTCCTAAAAAATGTACAGTGACGTCATGAAAATCGATGCAGAATACCTTGATTCGAACACGAAAGCTCCGAACGCTAGATAGTTACGCTGTCGTTGAGATATGATGCCACCAGTACATTAAAGTATCAGGACTAACCCATTCTCTAAACCGTGTTCAGCCCACTTATGAACAGGTTAAAACAAAATATGACTAGCGAGGAATTTAAGAATCTAGGAGAAAATAATCGAATAGAAGTTGGGTGAATTGACGCCTTGGTCACTTCCTTGGAAACAGAGAAAAGGAAAATTATGAACTAGATCTACCAAATCCAGAACTAAAATGATTAAATCATATCAGAGCGTATTCACTCCCCTCAAATCCTCCGCAACTCTGAAGAACGTCATATCTTACTAGGACATTCAGGAGGAAAGAGGTTGTAATACGTACTTCCTCTTGAATTTTCTAGGTACTTCGGAATTCTTTTCATCCCAAAAAGCAACAAGTCTTCAATCTGGAATTATTCCCTGCTGCGAATCCTAGTGCGACATGACGTTCTGTGCTCCACGGCGTACTGGTTAGCGTGATGGCCTCTCAGCCAGGACGTTCATAGTTCGATCCCGGCTCAGGCAAGGTATTTCACGTAACCAGGGAGTTCTTCTCTTGGGAAAGACGGCTTAAATCACACATTCCTCACATCCCTCACCACGCCAGTAATTGGATGGCATTTAAAACCCTACGGTAAAACGTGTTGGAATTAATAAAGTTTCCTCTATTTGAATTTCGTTGTATTTCGACTGGAATTTCGTGCGTTGAATTTCGATAACAAAATGAAAGTCAAATCCTCCTATTGCAAGCCCTGGGGTTATATTATTTCGGATGGAACGCTAGATACTATGAAGGATCTTACACTGAAGAATAAAGGAACGAATAGGTTTTCATATTTTTAATGAATAAACAAGGACTCTATAATAAGATAACTTAATGTAATGATATGCATATTCTGCTCTCATGAGTACAAGATTTGCTTTTCGTTATTGTAATATCCAGTTTGTCCAAGTATATTGGGTAATGCAATGACCGAAGTGTAGTAAGTTCACAGTAACTTTTATATTTGATACTCTATGAAGAAGTGAAGAGCATTTCAAATTACTATGCGACTTTTCTGGATATGTTATCTCAAAATTCTTTTAACTGGACGAGGAGTCATCAAAGTGCAATGGAAGAAACTGATTTTTTACATTTTCGATTAGTTTCGGGATTGAGTTAGTATTGAAGCGATTTTCTAGGACTCTCTTAATATCTTGATATTCACCGAAGATGGTTCTGTCCACTTTTTTTCTGTTTTAGCCATTCACCTATTCTTAACCGCAGGTAAATTATACAACAATGACTTACCGTCATAAATCAACCTATAACTTATTCACAATATAGTTTATCGATGATCGTTTTTCAATATTTCTCACAGCATTGAAAATATCGAAAACAATATTCTCTCCACGGAACTTCTTTTTAAATAAAGATTTCTCGCAGTCGTTCACTTATTAAAAGCGTAGGTTATTTAATTTTTGCTTAGCCTCGCACTGAAGCTAAACTTGAAAAGTTTTCAGAATTTTACTCGGAGGCTGCCGTAAAGAATGATGCCAGTAAGGCCCATTGAATCCGCCTTCTTCCTCCTCATCAGCTTCTCTTCTGATTGTATTCTGTTGATTACTTTTGTCGTTCATGCAAGAGAGCTCTTTACTTTCGCTCGTTCGCTTTGACGTGATGTTAGAGGATGAAAGTGGACACCCTTTTATAATTTTAGAAATAGATTCAAATTTCTTATTTGTTTCTTGGGATTTATTGGCATCCGAATTATTCGAAATTTGGTGGACTAGGGGTGGTCTACTTTTGTCCCTGACGTAAGATCGAGGTCTTGGATGCACGGGAGCGCTGATCATTTCACTGCCGCTTCCTGATCCTGTCGGTCTCAATTGGCGAGACTCCTCATCATCGCTGTTTAGGAAACTCGTTCTTTGACTGGAGTTGTAAGGAGTTCTGGGGGGGACTTGGGGAGTGTCGTCATCCCGATGCGTGTGATTGAACTGTTGCAGCTCCTCTTGCTTTCTCAGAATTGTTTGTTGATAGGAATTTTTTCTCTTTTTTAGCTCGTATCGTTGCCAAATAAAGAGAGCAGAGAGAGCCAGGATCACAACTATGAACACTACGCAGATCACCACCGGCACCACCACGTGCAGGGGCAGCGACGGGCCCACTTTCGGAGACGATTCTTCCATCATCGCTTCAGTGGACGTCTCGTCTGCTACATCTGCAAACGAAATTTCGAATGAAATACAATGGGAAAATACGTTACTTGGGTTTAATTCATTCGAAAAATACTGTATACAATGTTAACATTTTGAATGCAAAAAGCTTCGGCATTTTAGTATAATTAGGCGTAATTAAAAATAGCACATTTATAACCTGAGTGGAAGTTACTAAACGAGTTTGATCCTTTTACTTCTATTAAAGTTTTCTGTGTAGACTCGTACCGTTATTATTTGCTGGGTCTTTAAACTTCTTTTAAAAGCACATGATCAATACAATAGGCATTTTTAAATTCAATCACTAAGGCATCTTCAAATAGCGCACAACGCTGAGGAGGAGGAGGCTAGCGACTCACGCTGCAGGCACTGCACATCCAGTGCAGAGCTGGAGCTGCTGGTGATGTTTACAGCTTGTCCAGCTGCCACGTGGCTCAAGTCCTTGATAAGAACTGAGCGCACGGTCACAACTCCGTCTTTGGAGTGCTCGTTCTCGCTCTGGACTGCCAGCAGCAAAGCATTCTCTCCACTGGGCAAAAAAATGACGGATATCCAGCCCTCGTCTTGCACTGGTATGCTGAACGAGGAGACGGGAGCTGTAGCCACCAATCTCAGCCGGTCGTTATCCTGGGGAAAAATAAATACACGTAAATAAGTTAAACATCAAACATAGTGTAAGAATAATGGTAAAAACGTTATGCTAACATCTTCGACCAAAGAGACTTTATTGAAATTTGGAGCTACTGAACTTTTGCCTAATTATTTAGCATTCTTCTCTAGAAAACGTGTTTTAATCGAAAGAACCCTAAAACCATTGTTGATATGATTCGTTCTAGGTGCCAGACGTACGGTGTTGCTGATATAAAATTCCTAAACATTATGTACATAATTCCGAATTCAATAGTTACGAATGTATCGTGCTATTAATATAACGACAAGAATTAAGTAAACTCTGCTTTACAGCTGCATGCTTGACCCCGCGGAGCTGTACATGATGAGGACTCTGCGCGATGAGGGCTGTGCGCATTGAGGGTTGCGTGCGATGAAGGCTATGCTTACGCCGTGCGCATCACAAATTCTACCAGACAAATTTTTCGATTAAAAATGTTTTGTGGAGTATTCCTGATTGTCTCTTTGATGCTGAAAACTATTGAGTTCCCAAATGGTCGCGTACAACACGATAAGGACGGTGAAGGCCTGGTGCTGATCAGGGGCGACGGAACAATCGGTGGGCTGTGACGTCTGCACAGGGACTGAGAAGGACTGCATGCAGAGGACTGCACAGGGACGGAGAAGGACTGCATGNGCAGAGGACTGCACAGGGACTGAGAAGGACTGCATGCAGAGGACTGCACACGGACGGAGAAAGCGTAATCATGGCCCAAAGGGGGGCAAAATGTCTCACTCGTTTGTTGGTTGAATGAATCTGAATTGAAATGAAGGATGAGCAAAAGTACATTTATTTCCTCACCGTAAATACAAGGGGTCTCAAAACTTACTGACTCCTTTATCAGGATACCATATTTTAATAGGGTACCGTATTTTAATGACAAACCGTATTTTGAAAGGATAAAATGTTTTAAAAGGATCGAATATTTTGTTAGGATACCATATACGTAACTTGGTATCCCACTGCTCAGTAACGCAAGGGTCAGGGACTTCAGGGCCCGCCTGTATAATAAAGTTTATTTTGTTCCATGTTAAGTACACTTTAGTTCATTCTTCATTTTACTTTAGTGTCATTGAACCAACAGATGTGCGAGATCATCTTGCCAAACCCGGTGCCGAAATGACAACGATGTTCAGTTGCCGAGCACCTCTACCGGGAGCTGTAGCCACGTGGCTCAAGCGTGTAGTGGTCAGGCATAGGGCGCCGTGTGGCGTGTGGACAGCTTTCACCATCCGCAAGGCCGGCGATTTTGTCACGAGCGCTACTCGGCCGTTTGCTGTGTGGCATCGCTGACATTAATGGCCCAATTGGAACATGGTCTACCAGCCCAGTCGAGGCTCTAGTCACGCTCGAGTCTTGTAGATTTTGCCCAGTCTCTGTGTAGAAGCTACTGTTCGTTGAACTTTGCTTCTTTATCCAGCATCGGAGAGTAGTTGCTATGCATCTAAGGAGACTTTGTACGTATTATGAATTTTCCTAGCACAGTACGTGCAACACTACACTGCTGATCTCTGCGAGGCCCAAATGATTTTCTTAAATAAGACTGCAGCTGCAGTCTTATTTAAAAGTTCAGCTTTGCCCCGAAATACCAAAGATGGTACTTTGGTACTCTGGTGCCATCAACATGGTACCAGGGATGGTACTTTGGTACCATTTTGAAAACAAGCACCCTGAAGCTCTGCACAAGGACACAAGGCTGTACTAATTGCTCAACCCCGCAGGGGAGAGCACGAAAGGCTGGCAGCAGCCTATTGAAACATCCTTTGAAAAGTTAGGTGGCCGCGATGCGGTGAAAATGCTGGCACTAAAGCTGGCGGGAGGCGGCTGCCAGAAAGAACCGTTATTATTAAATCCAACACGTTTTACCGTTGGGTTTTCAATGTCTTACAACTGTATACTGACGTGGTGAGGGATATGAGATATGTGTGGTTTAAACTTCTTTTTCCAAGGGAAGTACTTCCTTGTTACGTGAAATGCCTCGCATGAGCCGAGATTCGAACCCTGGTCCTCTTGGCTGCGAGGCCATCACGCTACCAGTACGCCATAGAGCCCTCAGGTGTGGGACTTGTGAATGACTTGAGGAGGTGAGAGGGGAGAGGTAATTATGGTCATTACCATGACGGTGAGCGTCTAGAAAATTTGGTTAGGCAATAAATAATAGTATTTATTGTACTACTGAGTTTACCTTAATTCAGTTCCTTTTATCAGTGAGTTTAGTCCCCCGAACAACGTTGTAATCGATGTATTGCTCACACTGCAAAAGTTTAGCGCTCAGAGGTAATGGCATTAGGGCCTTAAGTGCTTCACAACTACTCCATGAAATTTGTTTTTTAGTTTTTGTCGTTGTATTTGCAAAGAACGAAGGCTGGGAGTGGAGGCTCGCGGTGTCTGTCCTCGTTACAACCCCGCTCCGAGCGTCCAATGCTGCAACTGAGCAGCAAAAGCGGCATATTGATACAGTTTCTTCACTAACCTCATCACATGCGAGTTTTAATGTCTCCTTACCTTCACCTCAAATGAGATTGTAAGAGGATCGTTTATCCACTGGAAGTATAACTCAATGGAGAGATCTAGAGTTTCTTCAGAGTTGACGGCTAGGAAGAGCGGCAGCTTCAGGGAGAGGAGGTTGCCGTCGCTGCGCTCGCCTCCGCTGGGAGCCCTGCACGCCTCAAACGACGTCGCGGGCACCGCTGAAATGCACAATTAGTTTCAGTGGAAGATGTAGTAAAGACTTGGCCTTATTTCAGCGAGGGGTTTCAAGAGAGTGAGGAAAAAATTAATTGAACAACGTCAATAGGGAAAACACGACTGATGTTGCAGAGCACAGCGAGTCCTATTTACAGATGCAGCTTGTTCCTTTAGGATCATTTTGCGTGCCACAGCCAAGCAAAGTATGGTTTTGTTCCCTCCTTAATTTAATTTCACTGTTCTTTACAGCCAGGCAAAATACGCATTGACAGTGAGCGAGCATTCATGACAAAAAAGTATTTCCTGTGTCTTTAACATGTGTTGTGTGAAGTAGCGCACAAGTGAGCCATTTCACTACTAGCAAAAAAGGCATCGTTGCAGGACACGTGTAAATTTCTGCAACCGAACTCATCATACCACAAAGCTCTTCAGAGTGGCCATTTCAAGGCAACACTACGCCACGCTGCCTGCATTCTTTGGTCGAAGGTTGTTGCGTGTGCAGCCACGGCCTGGATCCCTGGATGTACTCCCTCCAGCATGCAAGTCTGGGCAATGGAGTCAGGGTTCGCTACGAAGATCGGTCACTGAAGTTTTTTTTCCAAGATGGCTTTCATTTTTTCAAGAAGAAGTAGACTTATTTTGAGATACGCGTTGATAGTGATTACGAGTTATCCTAGTTAGTGCAACGCAATTTTATCTCTAATTCATCACCTGTTTGCTTGATGTTTAACTAGATATAGACGTATTTTATCTCATTCCCATACGGGCGGTATTATAAAAACATGAGATTATGATGCTTTACACGGCTCCCGCCGTCATTGTCCTGCTGTGTCTCAAGTTTGAAAGTATTTTTTTGCTGAAAACAACCCCTCTCGCCTCTTTTCTGTGTGTAACTTTTAGATATTTACACTTCACAGAACCATTCATGATCCTGAAAAAGTTACCGACGGGCGAATGATAAAATAGTGACATTTTTTTTAGAATAGCGCACCATGTGTACGATAAACAAACGTCACTGGAAAACTGCACTCAGCAATCAATCTGTTGCTAAATTTTATGGTGACGCTCTACTCGTGTGATGAAGGCATCCTACTGTCTGCATAGCATCCATACGCAAGACCCGCATATACCAATACAATTGCAAAATCATGTCTACACTCAGGTGGCTTAGTTATTTAAACGAATATTTTGTCTTGGACTCAACAAAACGCAAGTATTCATCATGAATTATTGCGGGAAATGAAATGAAAATAAAGGAAAGTTGTTCGCAAGTGAGTTGCAAAACGTTTCCAATGCGACTGTTTCTCGGTGGAAAAATAATAATTCCGTGCTCAATGGCTAAAGAACTAGTTTATTCGTGGTTTTAGGTCCGCAATTGTCATCGTGTTGGGATGTTCAGATTACAGCGTTGACTTATTACAGGTTACAGAGCTGACTCACTAAAGGTTACGGCGCTGGCTCATTGCAGGTTTAAGGGAAGGAAACCAGAAACTTGGAACTTCTGCTCTATAAAAAAATTTCCGGTTATAAGCCATCATATCTCTTGGGTGAACACGTCTCGTCGTACTTAGCTTGTAACGATCGATGTTTAAATGTTCGGGAACGGATAGAGACATTCAAACTGGCCGGAAAGGCTTAAGAAGAAACTGAACCTTGTTTGTTAGAACAAGTGAATGAATGACTTGCGCTTGATAACGCCAGTTGCTGCACTGACACCTCAAGCACCTCGACTGACGGCCTCCGTATCAGCCGACGAGCTCTGAGAGACCCCTCGCCGTGGTCATGATGGATGGACAGCAGACTTAGACGATAGAATTTGTTCACGTACATCTTTTAATAAGTTCAGTATTTGCCCACGTTTTGCATAGACCATCTGAAATGCACTTAGACATTTTAGTTTTCATACTAATTGACGAATGTTTAATTTTCATCTCAGGTTCAAGGTAAAAACGTAGCTCGACAGCCAAAGCGATTGGAGTCATAATTGCCAACCGCCGCTGCTGGACATCTCTCAAGAGAAATTGTTTTCTTTAAAGTACAATGACGTAAGTTATTACCTAACCACATGCACTGAATGTGAGGGAGCATTGTCTTGCTTAAGCACAATGTTTTCTCCAAGAGCCAAAGCATTGTTTGAAAAACAAGGATAAAGTACTTTATTAAAAACAAATCCTATTAGATGTTACACTAATTCCAGTGTTCTAGGCGGGAATCTCAACAGGGACGATGATATAATTAGTTATTAATCTTCAATAATTCTGGCAAGTTGATTATTGGATTGAAACTTCAAGCACTCTAACGCAGCTTATCTTAGTGACCTTTAGAATGCTGAATTTTTTCACTTAACGTCACTCCATGTATATAGATGCGTGCTTTAATTTTGGAACAGGAATTTACAAAGTTCCGCACGGACACTTCTACTTCTGATGAACGATTCAACTCTCTGAAGTTTATCGTAGAATAAAGTATTAACACTATCGAAATTAGAGCTTTGCTTGCACTCACCAGGAACAAGGACGGCTCCAGGCCCAGCGGCAGCGACTGCAAGGCACCAAGTCAACATGGCGGTCTGCAGCAACACAGCCGGAGGCTGCAAAGGACGGGGTGGCGTCCCAACTTTCATAGGTCTGCCTGAGGTCTTCCTGATACCTTGCTAGTGGAAGGAGTTAGTTTCTCCACTCATCAATTTTAATAAATCTGCAAGGAAGTTGTGCCGAGTTTTGAAACGATGTAGGTGCAATTAGCGTTTCGTACTGCGAATAGCACGACTATTGCTCAAAAAGAATGTCAAGCATTGAATTATGAAGATTTTACCTTAGGACTATGAATTTCCGTGGAAATTAGGAGTGGTTTAACACGTGTTGGCCGGCTAAAAGAACCAAATTCTATTTAATACATTCGATAAATTTCTAGATCAACATGAATTGCTATCAACATTTAGTCTAACATATAAAGCTCAGGGCTGTACCTGAGTGGTTCGTGTTCCAAGAAAAGAGCAGTAACAATATTAAAAGGCTTATGTACGGATTTCGTTAATCTCTTTGTCAAGCTAAACTTGGAGCTTTGCCACGTGGTCTATCTGAAGAATATTGCTCAGCTTATTGGAGTATTGACATGGCCCGGAAGTTGGCGCGACTCATTGCCGGAGCAAGTGAACGAACGGATTGTGAAATGAGCTGTGACAAACAACTGAACGCGCTGAAATGAGCTGTGACAAACAACTGAACGCGCTGAAATGAGCTGTGACATACAACTGTACGCGCTGAAATGAGCCGTCACTTAAAGCTGTACGCGTTGAAATGAGCTGCGACATAAAGCTGTGCATGCTCAGCTTGAAGAGCTCAGCCGGGAAGGGTATTCTGGAGTGTCTGTTGAAGTATTCCAAGGAACGCTCTAGATTAGATAGGACCACGAGGACGTATCAGCGACAGTCTGGAGAGCTTAGCAGGAGACGGGACCTCTTCACTGTCGCTAGGCCTCGAGCGAGTCGGGCTTTATAGATTTGACTTCCGCTCGTGGGGACTCATGGACAGCGCAGTGTGCGCTGTAGCCCTCGTTAGAAGGAAGGGAATTTTCTGGAATTTTTGGGGATTTATCCAACAAAAATTTCAGATGAGAGTTTTTAGAATCTTTATAATTGGAAGATACTCGTATATTTCAAATACATTAGATGACTTTGTAAATGTAGAATACTTGTTCATTTTGGAGGCATAAGAGAACACAGGGAGAGGAAGCAGGGACGGCAAATTTAAGCCCTGTGTCATTATGAGATTAAGCAACACCTCGTCGTGTATTGCAGAAATTCGTTTATAAGTATAGAATCTACCCCTGAGTATAAAAAGAAACACAATCGTCGCTATAAAAACATATATTGATACTCATACCAGCCTGGTTTTGTAAAATTGCATCGTGAGTGAATGTCATCTGAAACGATAAAGTACTTAATTTAAAAAATAACAAAATTTAAGCGAGGAAAAATGAACATTTCTAATATTAGAAAACAAAGACTAAGACAAAATTTAAAAGTTATTATATGGTTAACCTGCGTGTAAAAAAACCTGAGTTCATGTTGGCCAGCTGATTCACGTAAGGCGTAACGAGACTGAGGCCAGGTCTGAATTTAGCGCCGTGTTTTTGTAGCTGTACTAAGGTTCTAGAATTCTTAAATCTATTGCATTGCTTGTTGAGTCTATTATTGATAAGTTGTTTACTCTGAAAGAATGATTTAAATTTTTGAAGTTGGTCCGAGGGTTCGAGTGAGAAGGTTTTTGTAACTGTCTATTAGTTC
>VOMN01123446.1:0-18389 GCA_014899125.1 Orchestia grillus
AATGCTGGCCATATGTACATATAATTCTACCCCAATTTTGTTTCAGACACATTTGAAAGCTGTGAGATTGACCTAATGGCTCAACTATTCTTACAGTTTTCGATTGTTTCGCAATCAGTAATTCTAGTAGTGCATTTGAGGCAGTAGCACTCAGCAAGAACTATCACAATGATCCAACCAACTCTGTTCTGTTCTGTAGAAAGTAATAAAATCGCACACTTGAATAAAATCATAAATTAATTCCTTATGTCTAATTAACATTTCTTGCAAAACCAATCATCGAGGTAAGCTGGGGTAAAAATGTACCAACACATACTAATTTTAGCGCTTTCGGTGCCGTGGTGGTCAGCACTTTTGGATGCTGGCTGTGACGAGATTCTCGCGTCGGTTCGAGTTAAACGGTTACAGAAAACCTTGAAGACAAAAGTGATGCTAGAGTGTTGAGTCACGTGAAGGTCTAAAGCTCCCATGTAATCATCAGCTCAAAGTAGGGAGCAGAAAAATGAGAAGTCTTCACTTCTGTACGTCCATTCTCTTGGCAAAACAACGTTACTCCTGAGTAAGCGGGAAATTTTTGAGATTTTTTCTTATACTCATATATTTTTCAATCACTTCAAAGCATGACTCCTTGCAGTACAGCACATACAGTATGGGCGTACGTATGTTGTAACGTATGATGTAAAACTCGACGTAGAATCACAAAACTAAAATTGAAAATACTGTTCTAAGCCAATACTCTACGGACGTCCTTCAGCCCTATGCTACTCGACACGATACACATGTACAAAAAAAAATCCCGAAATGAAATAAAATGAACTGTTTAACATTCTGTTGGCAAGAAAAGTTCCGAATTGACATGAACGACACCAACTCTCCCCTGAATGACTGCTTGACTTTATTTTTAGCCAGAATATTTTGAGGCCTCCAATGCTGCGGTGATAGGATGTATAATGGTCAGCAGGAGATTAAGGCTCAGTATTTCAGAATATACTTCGATTTTGCCATCAGGATTTATTGCACAGCAGCGAATCCTGGAATCGTCACCACCCCATGAGTGGCAGCTGTAAGATGGGAACAGGAAACAAAATATTAATGAAATTAAAGGTTCTCCCCTCCTTCAAAGATGACTGGAATGGCGATCCGAAAATATCAATTACTTGAATATTATCTGCAATGTCATAAATACATAATGAACTCTCGCTAAAGCTCATCTTGTTAATTTTTTTAATTCGGCCTAAGTTCATCATCGAGGAATAATCCTTAATTTTCAGATATAATTTAAACACTGCTTCAAAATATGCTGGAACTCTGTTCTTCTTACCTTGGTGAGCTGTGATATAAATCCTCATTAAAATTTCTTTCTTTATTGTTGAAGTAGCGAGATTTTTTTCTGTCGTTATTAAAAGGCAGCTGAGGCACTGAAGCAGTTAACACAACTACGCTTCTCAAAATAAGTAGTTTTCAATTATTTCTTATATCATTCGATGAAAGCCAAGGCGTACATGTCGTAATGTTAATTTTAACTCAATAAAATTGTTTTACACCGTCTTTTCCTACTTCATCATAGGATCACACAAAATTGTGAAAACAGTTTCAGTTTTCAAATACAACCTCATTGTACAAGCTCATTAGGACACCATATTACAGAATTTCAATTGTTTCTAGTGTAACGTGCCGAACGAATAGTTTAAGTAAAAAAATAGAAGTTAGCGTCTGCTATGGACCCTAAATGACTGCGAACAAGCGATGGCATTTGGGCTCACAGTGGAATCGTATACACAAACAGTAAAGAATAAGAACTACCAAATTTGTGTTGGGAAGTTCATCGGTTTGATTACTATCAAGTTGACGTGTGAATTACAATATTTACATAAATTCTTAAAAGCTTATTAGAAACGAGTACCTGAATCGAATTTTACTAGGTTCGAACCCAGTACTTCTGCAATCGCAACACCGCCAGAACTTCATTTTATCCTCTTGCTCAGGGGAGACAATGAAGCTCAACACTCTTTCAAAGTACAATTTTCAGGAACTCTTTCAAAGAACTCTCCCTGACGGCAAGACGGTGCAGAGCTGTCTCGCGGGGGCGGCCTCATCTCGCTCCGATCAAGCGGCCTCGGACACCTGTCCTGATCAGCGTTTGTATTCGTTACTGCAAATTGAAACTCTCTGCCCAGCCGTCTGATGAACCTCGGTCTGCCTGCAGCGCTCTTCGGCTCTGTGGTCGTTGTGTGATACGGTGTCCTGTATACAGCCTTATCAGTGATCCTTGTCCGTACCTTTGTAATTGGTTGCACCTCGTGTTTGGACTGAATGTAAGTACGTACATAGGTCTTGTTTTCTATGCTTCATTCCTCATACACAACCACGAGTAAAAGAAATTAAGATTAGGTCTTGTTTTTGTTATAGCAAAGAACAAATACGTTTTATCTGTGCACATTATTCTCTGCTGTAGATAAACTACACTTATTGATTAATTTACATAAGCAGACCTTTAAACTATCCATAAAATTGCACAGCTTAGCAGTTATTGCGTGGTCATTAGTGCATGTATTAGGTTTTAATTTTTGAAGAAATGATTCCAAGACATTGTCGATCTGTTGGAACTGACTTGGATGGTCTCTTCAACTACTCAAAACAGTTTATTCAAAATCCAGTCGAGTTGCATTTCAACGTACCCAATTTCATAGCACACAACAGATGTCATTCAATTTGTTTTCAGGCCGAAACTCTTCCATACAGTAAAGCACTTTTTCAGTGCATAAATATGAGTTAAGAGAACACAAGAAGTCTCCCTTCTGAGTAAAATATATTACCTTTTGACGAGTGCTTCGGTTCGTCAACCTTTAACTTTTTGTTTACTTCATCATCTCCTTGTAACAAACGGTTTCGAAAAGTAATTTAAAATACTAATCCATAATACAATCTGTCACCAGCCCTGTACTCCATATCGTTCTAACGAAAAAACTATTCATAAGTAACGAGAAGGTAAAATTCAATCGTCAATCTCGTTCGCAGTTTTCATCAGAGACTTTCGATACGCCCTCAGCAATTTAAATCTTAATATTAGTCTATTTTTACGTTTTTTTCAGAAATGAGCCGCAAAAACACAATTGTGTTGTTACACTAGTAACGAATATTTTCAGCTGTAAATAATAATCTCTATAGCTTTGAAATTCATAACTTTAAAGAGACGATATTGAAAAGCACTACTATTGTCGACTGTACCTTAAAAAAGAGAACTACAGTATTACATTGCCTCTCAATTTGAAGATATGATGGTTTCAGGAGAAGTAATACTATAGTTCTGGTACTGTTCCCTGTTATTATTTTGAACACGAGATCATGGAATCCCGTTTGAAAGCTTGTCATATTTATTAACTAGAATTATTAGTGCATTAAAAATTAAAATGAGCGTTTCGACCGTACAAGCCATTTCCAACACATGGAAGAAAATATAAAAACACAATACAAAGAAAAGCAACTTTTTAACGTTACTTTGTTCATTGTAATTTGTATACAACAAATTCATATTTTAATTTTGATACAGATGCCTCGAAAAAATGCATATATTCCGATAAAACTCCCCGGAAGTCATTGTTGCACGAGTACACAAAGGAAGTAGTATAAAAGACGGCTATGTTAGGGATAGATAGAAGATAGCCTGGTGCATAATATAGTAGAGCAGCATTCTCATTCAGCCGAGAGTGCACGAGTTAACAGTTCGCTTAAAGTCATCCGTTGCATCACGTTCACACATCATTCAACTAAAAGAGCTAGGAGCCCTCACGAACGAAAGAGGAGCCGCCCGTCACCTGCCCACTCAAATATTTTCCCTCGGGCACCTATAATAATCAGCAATTTTGCCAACTAGAGTATTTATCACTTTTTATAGATTTATCGACGTAGCAGCAAAAAAATTGGACTGGGCTGCAGCTCCTTATACCTAAACACTCTCATCCCTCAGCACTGCGACAACTCAAATTGGTGAACAGGCGCAGATGTGCGTTGTTCGCGCTGCATTAGGGAGCTATCCATGTTACAAACACAAGTAACCTGCGGATTCAGGCATTTCATTATAAATACGCATTCAATGATTGGCTACCCGATGAGACAAAATTAAAGCAACGGAGCATTCATGGGGTCCACAGTACGAGACAATCTGTTACAGAAAACTCGTGCTGTATGTGAACCCGACCAGGACAGTGAGACTCGTCCTCAATGGTGTAGCGGCGCCTAAAACACGTGTGTAAAGGACTCAAAGAGAGGGAGGACTACGACTCCATGCGGTGAGTCACTTCTTTGACGTCACCTACCTCTCGACAACACGGTAGATTAAATACATGACAACTCAACATCACGGTCGCAGATCAGGATGCAGTTACTCTTCACAGTGTTTCTATTTCACTAAGTGCAGCGAAATCATAATAATCACTAAACTGAAAATGTTCAGTACAATGATGATGTTTGATACCGATCTGGATTAAGAATTGAGCGAAATGGAAATTTCTACTTCTGGCAAACATTTGAACAGTTTATTGTATTTGTGTAGTCGCCCATAGTTCTCATACTGAACTCTTTCAGTCACTGGAGTGATTGGCTTCGATCACCGTCAGTCTCAACCAACTGCTCCGTTTCAAACAAGGTGCTTGAACTTGCAGTAAAGAGTACTCCCGATAGGCGTATTTTTATCGCAGAAACAGAACTTTAATCACTGGCAGGTGTTTAAACCTAATCTAGACATTAGACTCTAAGAGACGAATGTTCCTTTAGTTTCTTTTCAAGCGACGAACACGAGAGGAAGACCATTAACGAGTTGGCTGCTCTGATAACTCGGCCTCTAATAGGACTGTTGAGGGCCGTAGCTCAGCTATGCGGTGTCCTCGCCCTTGTTATTCCAATTTATGTGCACAAATACATTTCTTGCTCAGGCAACCATTGCTTTACATGACCCAGTCACTGACTGTGGCTCATTTAGGATGGACTTGGGTCATATATAACATTGGAATGTCATTTTAAGAATTTCGTACCCGATAGATAAAGTATATCGAGTTGAAAAAGAAAATTGAATTTCATCCTTTTAATCGAAAGGCTTTTGCAAATTCACGGATTTACGGATGTGTGAAATCATTTATTTCGTCGAGTTTTACTATCCGACATAATATTACGAATATTACTCATGGTCATGAGGAGTGCGATGACCAGAGAAGTTTCACATTCTCCAAAGTGTGGTAAATAAATTACTGGGTATCGTTTACGAGGCCCTCTTTTGTAGGGTAATTGTGTATTGAGCCCCGGTGGCTTGACACTGGTAAAGTGTATCTGTTGAGACGAATTACTAGAGACGAACACTTATGTGGCTGGCGATAAGCCCTTCAGTTATCGATGCTGTGCTCCTTTGTTCGGAGCACGCTGGCGTTTTCGGTTGCAATGTTACTTAACAAAGAATAGAAGCCATGCAGCTTATCAGAGATCTGCAGGGCTCTATCGGGAGCCACAGCATAATGCCGAGTCTCTGTTGTCGTAAAGCACGGAGATGGAAGGGCATCTCCCTGCCACCTCCACCGTGCCTCTTATTCGTCTCCAGACGTGCCAAGTAGTTCACAGTGTTAGCTTTTAAGAAGAATTTGAAAATCTTAGCTATTTTCGCCCTTTCTAAGTGAATGGAAAGTTCAAGTTTCCTTTGTATGTATGTAGTTGTGGTCTGTCACCTTCTCCGGCAGTTTGGCACTCGTACAACGATAGATTTTATAATCCCATATACCTCGTCTATGACCAGAGTGATAATTTCTTTGCGAGTGATGTAACCAATGGTTTAAATTGAATTGAGCATCACCGATCAAATGTACAACTCTATTTATTTCAAATGTATCAAGATTAATTTTTAACCAATTAAAATTTTTAAAATATGAACTCATTTTAATCGTTCTACATTGCAATATTATCATCCAAATTTGTCTTTTCATTGTATAGATGGAAACTAATGTTTAAAATTTACTGTTTTTCAAAAGACGCAGTTGATGTTTGTTATCATAAAATAAGCTGCACGAAAGCTAGATTGCACGACATTGTGGCCGTAAACTGCACAACTATCAGATAGGTGAGTTGTATGTTCTTGAAAATAACTGTTAATATCGGTATGCTTATTCATGCGTAGATATATCCATCTTGAAGTAAATATACGTAGAAGTCCGTACGTGGAGGTGCAGCTTTGGCGTTCATCGACGCCACATTATGGAGTCCGACCCTTGCATTAGGAACCGTTTCAACCAAATTTCGAGCATCTTGAATGGAAGTTTTATAAATCTCTGGGAAGAACAGAAGCGTTAGCCGAGCATTATCAAGAGCATCAGCAAAGCCAGCTCCAAAACATTTATCGTGCGAGGCATCGGTCTTTCTTTATGACGCTCCTCTGCTATGATTTGGCCTGGCCGTACGTCTCCCAGCGCTCTCAGCTACCATATCATGATAAATCTGTAGACAAGCGTTCAGCATCACGCCAGCTTTGGGTGTGCCTCTATATACTTTGTTCGATCTCAATCTGCCATCGAAACATGCGTTGGGGCAACATTTCGAAATTTCAACCTGCAAAGGTTCCGAGCGGAATGAAGTGTTGAGAGATGGGGTCACTGATAGCTAACTTCTATTGATTTGATCTTGAAGACCACAGTCAAAGCTGTGGCGTGCATCTGCTCAAACCTCATACGGAGAGAGCCAGATTGTGACTCCTGATAAACCGAAGACGGCTTGAGGGAAGATTCTTTCACAGATGCTCCACATCAACGCCCGAATAAAATTGAACGCTGACCAAAATTCCCCATCAGACCCGGATCAGTGCCGTATGAAGCACAGGGTGACTGATGGCAAACACATAGTTACGCTTGATCATAAGGTGCTTGTTACTCGCATGTTAAATGAGTGACTGCCTCTCGTAGCACTAGACAAAATTCGCCCGTTTTAACGTTGGTAGTTGCCCATAATGCGGAAGTAAACATGTCATCCAGATTCGTATGATATGCGAGATCGTTAATGCGTACAAACCGTAATCTGCGGGAAAAATGATCACATTTTCTGTTTATGTAAATTTCTGTCCAATGCAGACATAATACGTTCCGAACAAACTTTTGGGTATTTTATGTCTTACTGTTCCTTGTCAAGAACCACCACGAATTTGATTTAGAGTTACCAAAACGGTCCCTTGCGCTCATGAGTGTTTCCGCTGCAACACGTGCCGCATATTCAACATAAATTTGTAAACTGACTTGAATTCAAAATCTATGATCTTGACTAAGAACGAAGATGATCGCGAGTCCACCCAATTCACTCTTATATCGATCTTTGCTCCACGCGCCTTCCCACGTCTTGTTCCGCAGATATTCGTTAGTGCGGAACCGACGAACGGTGCCTCAAAATGACTTGAGGCTGACTCAATAACTGGGAAAATCATGCAGTGTCAGGCACCACATTTAAATATTCAGTCTTAACATGCATAATATAAGAAAGGCCAAACTGTGTCAAAGTGCACTTGGCGATACCTAACGCATTCCTGAAGTGAGATACGGATTGTGAAAGATTAATTCGAAATAATTTTTCTTTTTAAGTATTGTACGCGACTAAAAAGTACAGCAATCTATTTATATTTTCCATCTATTGATGCTCTATACCACAGTTTCTGAATAGTTCAATGTTTATAGAGTTGGAAGCTTTTGATTTTCACATTTGCTAAATCTCGACGAAGCTATCGTTCTGCACAGAAGATGGAGGGAAATCCTGGGACTCGATGAGCTCTAAATCTAATTTCACAGCGAGCGAGTCGAACAAGCTCGATGATAGCTGGCAGCAGCCGAGGACCTCTCATAGATCCTCCTGACTGCTCCAAATGAAATTGCAACTTTTGTTGGGATAGGACGACGGCCTCGAATGATCTAAATCCCTCAAGGGCTAATCCTCCGGCCAAATTATGAACTGTTGCTCTAGGTATTGCGTCAATAATCGTAACTCAAATTAAAGGATTGCCATGTCCGCGACGAAAATTGCTGCAGCGAGCACTCCGGATCACAGGGCACTGGACCGAGAAGCTTTGAGTTAGTCTGTCGTATTTGGTAGTAGAAAATTAGGCGGGTGGTAGAGAATGTAACTGAATGACCCAATAGGGGTTTAGAAATCTATAGTTAACTAGAAACCTAAGTTAACTTCAAAAATGGCATTTTAGATAACTTCTGAGTCATTCATAGTGTTAACTCGTTCGACTTCCAGGTCCGCGAAACTAAAAACCGCTTATCGATTTGTGTGCAATGGACAGTAACGAATGTGTTTAGACCTGAATCATCTAAAAAAACAAAAGCGCTCTCAAATCGTGACTGAATATCAGAGCACACATCAAATTCAAACTGACGTACACATCGCCGTCAAATTCTACCTCACATCTAATATAAAAACAACATCGGATCAAAAAAATTAGGTTAAGGGTCACTTTGACTGCCAGCTACCCAAATGCATTCGAACCGATTCTAGTCAAATGATTTAAGACGTCTGATAAGCTTATAGAAATATCAGTATACCATTTTCCTCCGACCGACTCTGATTATTATTGCCACAGAGTGTTTTTTTTTTTGTATTTGTTGGGAGCCAAGATTGAACACTCAATCACCGCTGCAAGTGATAATTTAAAAATCTATAATGCTGAACTGTGAAAACAAAATACTCTACGCAACACTTTTTACTTGGCTCTATTCTTGCATGCTCATGAAAACAATCCATCGCTTGGCGCGAGACGGAGACGGGCATGTGGTTTACCAGTCTTGGATTGCCATCAAACTTAGCAAGAAAAACGACTTAGGCTTGAAGTCCGTCATGATAAGGACACGGCCCGAAGAGGATGATACTGCTTTTATGCAGTCCTCCTAAATGACAATACTCTTATCGCCATTGGAGCGACGCGTTGCTTCATTACTCCATAGATTTCAATTCATTGTTGCTCTACACTCTGAGCAAGATAAGGATCACCAGACCTTGCAAGTCCGGACTTGATTGTGCGCTTAAATTCAAGGCGTTTTGGAGACAGGAAACTTGTTATCGCACAGAGATATCTGGTTACTCCCTCGCTGTACATGTTTGACTCCATAATTTAACGGTATTTTCATCTCTGTAAACACAACCAAAGAAGTAAAGTGAGCCCAATATGACCTCCGAAGCCACATTCGATCGAAGAATAATGACGGCTTTGATTCGGTGCTCTGTCTTGTGCTGGCACAATCGCTCTCTCCATCACCTCTCCACCAATCAGTCAGTGAGCGTCGTCAATCTAAGAGTAAAAACTTCACTCGTCTCACCTTCCCTGCTTGTGCAATGAGGTGTGCTCAGGTCATTCCGCTATTTTTATTCTTGTGAAAGTTCTTTTTTCCGCAGAAATAACACAATACGCTATAGAAATCCTGTTTTAAAGAGTTATTACCGCTTTACTGGAAAAGTGCATCGAGAATAGGTGTGCCTCCAAGAAATATGGTTGATGGCGTGCATAATGAAAGATCGTAAGAGCCTAAGAGGAAACCATCAATTTTAATTATAATAGTGGATGCAATGGATGACCATGCCCTTTACAGTACAAATAGCCTGTGGAAACCTATTGAGTCCTCCGAGATTTATAAACGATGTTGGCTGTATTTTCATCCTACTTGTAATTTTGCAGAGTAGGAAACAATTGGTATCAAGACCTTCTAGGTCGATGAAACGATCTTCGGAATCTCATGCAAGATTATCGGCTGACCTGTGCCTGGAAATTGTTTTCCATTTTGCTGAAATTGAACTGTACACGCGAGAAATTACCCTCGATTTTTAAGAAACTAAACTTAAAGAAAGAGGAATTACTCTCAATTTTGTAGAAATTCAAAAAATATAAAATTACCCTCAGTTTTGTTGAATTGAACTACGAAAAACATATAGAATTGCTATCATTTTTGTTGAAATTGCATTACTAAATATATTGAATTATACTTATTTTTGTAAAAACTGAACTAAAAAATATATAGAATTATTCTCACTTTTGTAAAAATTAATATACCAAAAATATATTACTCCACTAAATTTGATAAAAATTGAGCGACAACAAGAAAGAATTATTCTCTAAAATTGAATGCTGTTTCAGGATTCTTAATCCCAACTCTGTTTTCACGTAGTGGATTCGATTGCCTGCAATTGACTATACTAACTAATGTAGAATTAAGCAGAAACGATTTATACAAATACACACACTTGGGCGGCCAACGTATTCTCATCGTAGTGTATGTTTTGAATATGCAGGGAAATTAGGTCACCCAATTGAAGCATATTTTCCTGCTTCAATTCCTGTCACATTTGCCAGTGACATACAGCGGCACGGTAAAGAGTTCAAATGCTATGGAATAAGTACAAAAAATTGTAACATAAATAGTTATATAATCTGTAATGTGGGAAAAATTGATCGAGAAGAAGATAATGTTGATCTGACAGTAAATGCTCTTTAGTGCTATACGATTCACGAGCGTATGTGCTGGTGTTGAATACCACACGATTTTACCCGACAGCCACTTTTATTTTAAATATTCGCGTCTCATGATCTTTTTTACATAGCTACGTTGCCGACA
Organism: Orchestia grillus; assembly: GCA_014899125.1. NCBI lineage: Eukaryota > Metazoa > Arthropoda > Malacostraca > Amphipoda > Talitridae > Orchestia > Orchestia grillus. The sequence continues at coordinate 10,623 of VOMN01123446.1, forward strand.
AAAATGCGATTTGACTAACATTTTGAAAGTTGGTTCCATTGATTTCTCAGAGCACCTAGAATTTATTATAAAGGGAAAGAAAGGACTTGCTTTGCTTCCACAAATTAAAAATTTAGTTCTAGTGCGCAAGCCGTAGTGCTCCTGAGTTAACTGATCTCCAGATTTATCGAGAGCCTTTTAAAATGTCGAAGCACTGGCCAGCGTTGAAGTGATAGACCCTGAGAGGCACACACCGGCCCTCTGCTCTCACATTTTACTGCAGTCCTCACAAAGAAATCAGCAACCATCTTATCGGAGGCTTTCAGAAGGTCAAGCAACTTGGCGCAGCTCAGCATCGCAAACTAAGAGAGAAAGTTCAAATTCTCGCTCCGAAAACACCACTAAATTGTGTCGTGAAGTTGATCCAGCTCAAATCGATCTCAGTGAATTCCTGTGATGGAATATCTCGGAAATTCTCGTTTCTGTGTTACTGGAAGAAATTTATCTGTTTTGAGACCCACGCTTGTCCTCTGAAACTGTAGGTCCGTGAAGTTTTTGAGACCTCTGTAAATCATCCGATCAGACGAGTTGGCTCGACACGCAGACGACCTGTCTGACGGTGAAGAGAGACCTCAGGAGGTCCGCATAAAGGCCCGTTATGAGAGAATAAGATCACGAGCTCACAACAAAGGTGAAATGTATCACCGCTCCTCGATAATCGGCGGATACACACGAATTATGATTCTAGATCAATGCCTATCGTGAGAAGAGAGTGCGCAAAAGTGACAATTTTGGAGCAGTTCTGCGTTATCTGTTGCGATGAGGACGTCATGAGCGAACACCTGCGATAAAATCCTCGACTCAGTCTTCTCGCTCTCAGGTCTCCAGGCACGATGCTTATTTTGGTCGAAACTGGCTGGAGAACATATTTTATATTCAGCAAACCCTACTGAAACACCACCATTTTGCACTGTAATTTGAAGTAATATTTTGGATGTCGTGTTATTGATTTCACATTGTTTTTCAGGGTCTGGAAAAACTTTGGGAAAAATATTCTTCAAAATTCATTCAAATATGTGACTATTGACACGTGTAAATTTAACTTTTATATTATTTCAACATTACCTAGGAGGGCTTCAATTCATTATACCCTTCAAATAGTTCTAGTTACTACGAGTCCTAATCTACAAGACATCTCACGCACCCTTTAGACACAATAGTTTTCTAAAATTACTGTGACTGGAATTACTGCAGGACGACGGTTCCAAAATCCGCTCTAATGAAATAATTACGTATACGGGTAAGGTTTTTCTCTCCAACGGGAACAATGCAGATCAAGTAATATCGTAATGAACAATAACTTGGCATTGTTTTTCAATTATTTTTAAGAATCGGAGGTGGATCTCAGTGACCAATTAATGCGACCAAACATTTCGGTCTCAAAATATGTGCTGTACATCTAAATCGAAGAAGCAGAAGCAATTTGTCTTTAAAGTGTAGTTTTTCACGCTCGCAAGTCTAGCTTCTGCAATGTTGGAGGAGAAAACGCAGTTGCGGTGCGACGACTATAAATAAGTTGCTGTGAATTTTTTACACTCCCATTCAAGAAATATTCGAAAAAATACCCAATCATTCTATCCTTTGAAGCTAAATTCAAAAAATAATCACATCTGTATCTAAAAATATTCAGTGGATATTTTTAATCACTATTAAGAGGACTACTAAGCTTAAATGGTCTACTTTAACTTCTATAATTAAGTGGATTAGTATGCCATAAAAATAAATCTTGATACGCATGGATGGCTCAAGTCGAACGCTTCACTTCAGCGTTATTTGAACCGTCTGAAGTCGATGTTTGAGTGTGATCTCTTCAGTGAAATATCAATCTAACTTATTAGGTGGACGAATAAGAAGACAGTCACATTAGTGGGGTCTCCACTAGAATTGTTTATGCCATGTTGACAGAACTTGCAGCACCAGAGCACGTTTAGTGTGAAAGCCCCTGGTGCAAAAGTTTGGATAAATTTATAGTTCTGATATAAATTTACATCAATTCTCAGTCCATCTGTAGAACTAGCACATAGTCGGAGTATTGTATTCATAATGTTTTCTCTCAAAATACATATCGTCGTGCGATAAAAAATTATTTTATTTCATTGTTACTAAGTCTATCCATAGTTTTCTACTTTGCAAACATAAAAATTTAAAGAACTTACGTTATTTATCAGGAAAATGTATATTTAATGGGATTGTCATCTGACTGACCTCAATAAATTATTTGTCCGGAAAATCTTTCAAACTCTTATCCAACAGTCACTAATTAATGGCTCGCGGAAATTATCACTCATAATCTTAATTTATCCTGATTAATACCGCCATGTATTCAGTATTGTTGAAGTTTAATCAGGATAATCAATGATAAAAACAATTACCGTAACTATTGATGCTTGTATGTCATATCGATTGTGTTTTGAAGCAAAACAGCTCATTCAAACATCGAGAGTGTACATGGATGTGCAAAAAACAATGGAAATGATAACTTAAAAAGGTTCAAGTTCAGTATTTCAAAGAGCCTTTATGTTGCGGATATCTATTCGAAATTCATATTGATAGTTTATTTTTATTTTAGATGAGACCAATACAGTTGAATAACCATCTAACTGACTCGGTTTCGGCCAAAACTGTGTGCCGTATGCTCAATTAAAACGGATATCAGTGAATAAAAGATTACCGATTGGCGGCTAGTCGTGTAAATACGTAATTTTTTTCTTCAACGTAATAGTAAAAAAATCGCGTGGTACAAAAATCCCAAGGGCTGGTGCACAGACTAATAAGACCAAGGAATGTCCGTTCGCGAATCCAGCATTTTCTTTACCTCCGATGCAGGGCAAGTTGATGCGTGGAGGCAGCCCTTTGGATTCTATAATAGTAATTTGCCCTTTTAGACTCATCTAGGCCACTCACCTTAGCTCCATTTATGGTGAAATTATGTATAGATGAAGATATACGAATTAAATTAGATAAGTAAAGCAACTGACATAAAAAATCTGAATGGGATGTTTGGAAAATAAAGGCTCATTGAGATATTGAAGACCAAGCTGTACTGTTTCCATTATTTTGTCTATGCCCTATATGTACCTTATCCAAAAAGACTAAGATGTGCTTAGGTATTGCACGTCTGTTAGCCAAAAAAAAAACTTAAAGCGTTTCCAATAGATAGCCCACGAAACGCTGGCGCATGAAAGATGGCGCATGAAAATAGATAGATGCGAGTAGATGGCTAATGAAGCGCCATCTTCTGATCAAGTCACTGACGAAATATTGAACGAGAAATACCGTGAGCGGATGCTTGTTTCTACTCGCTCTAACTTCGTTCTAACTTCCCCGACCCTTGAAGGATAAAAATATTCAACGCTGAGTGACGTCAGCAAGCGATGTGGGCTTAGGGGACGAGACGTCTGTGCCGCTTCAGGGACAACTCCGCTGAGCTGCGACCGTGCTGCGCTGTGAGGCCGAGCTCTCCCGAGAGCAGCACTTATCTCTCTTTAACGCAGCTTCGCCGTAATTGTCCTGCTATCATCGCCCTGTGATAGTGCTGATATCGTCCAAGATGGCGGCGTTGTGACGCCCAGTGGTACAGCTCCTGCCTGAAAGGTGCGGTCGCTCTTATGAAAACAAAGATTAAAAGGGGGTTCCTTCCTTCGAAATGAAGTATAATGCCTGCGAGGAATAAATGTGTTTTTTATACAGCTGTTAATATCGACTCAATGGAATTCACATCTAAGGGAGTCTTCACCTAATGCTATTTTCTCATTATCCACCAGAGAAACTTTCATGTCGCACTACTCGTCTCACATAACAATGAAACTCAATGACATTAGTGACGCAGAGACATCGTACTGAGCCTTTAACTAAATTAAAAAGTGTCTTCAGTATCACCGAACGTATGATGCTTCAACGAAATAAAATGAAGTACATGAATGACCGCAAAACTCTTCCTACTTGAACTATGAAAACGCAATTTGAGATCTAGGAATAAGTTGGCGGAAAGATGTCAGCAGGTATACAGTTGAGATGATCTTTTCCCTTGACATGGAATCGGATCGCGATACAAAGAATCTCTGGAGTCTGGAGTTTGAAATCGGAGCACGATACAAGGAATCTGTAGAGTCTGGAGTCTGAAATCTGAGTCACGAGCTCTTTGCAGTAATGGGAATTTGTAAACTTTGCTCTTCAATAGCTAAACTTTGTTCTTTAATGAACTATATGTAAACTTGCAGTAAATTTTGCTTTTCTCAGCCTAGGAAAATTTTGCACGCAAAAATTATCGCTTAAAAACTTAGTTACACGTCTTTGTGGGGTAGAAATTGTTTCAAGAGTAGGTAATTATATTCTTAGCTACTATTTTTACTGCCTCACCAAATTTTATTTGATCACTCGATGGCGAACTACTGTGAATTCTGAAACTACTCCTACTTTTTGTTTTTTACTGCAAGTTGCTGATTAGTCCCTGCCTGCACATGGACTGTGTGCAGCGCATGCAGGGTGCAGCAGAGCGGGTGTCGAGGAGAGTGCAGGTACAGAGGGAGCATGCCGACATAGCCCCATCTCCTGCATTATTATTGCCTCAAGCTGATCTAGGACATAGGTTTACTCTTTCTTTACACTATCTCACTAGATACCATAAAAAATATAATTAGTGTACGATAGAAAGGATTTGTTTCTCGTACGATCTTTAACTAGTTTTGATAAAAATGGAATTTTCTATTTAAGAAACGGCCTTTTATTCTGTATTTCTACAAAAACTTTTTTGCACTCAGTGAGCTGAGTAACAGACCCCGTAAGATTTTGGACCACTTTTGGAGAAAAAATAGAACTTTAGGTTTAAAAGTCGAAGTAGTTTATTTTGCATTTCTATAAGAATTGTTTTATAGCAAAAACGAACTTTTGGATGAGAGCCGCTAGTGCGCGTGTCTGGGGCATGGCCGTGCAAGGAGGATGCTCAGCCGCGTGTGTCTGGGGCATGGCCGTGCAAGGAGGATGCTCAGCCACGTGTGTCGGCGCAGGAGGGGCGTAAATTGCATCTAAGGAGCTCGAAGGAAAGGGGTAGGCGCCCCCTGGAGCCCTGCTCTGGAGGCCCCCCTGCTTATCTCTGTCTCCAGATGACCGGCCTGTGGTGGTGGCGGTGCGATAGTGGTGGTCTGGTGGTGAAGGTGGGTGATGGTCTGGAGCAGGGTGATGGTTTTAGTAGTAATGCATGGTGGTCTGGGTGTGGTGAGTTTAGTGGCGTTGTGACTTGTGAAGCTGTTAGATAGTCGCGCAAAGTCGGTCTCATGTTGGGACAGGTGAATCAGTCGTAGCGCGGGATGGTCCGTTATTGAGTCCTGCCGTGGTCGAGGAGGGTTCAGCACAGGCTGTAAAAAAAAGAAAAAAAAAAAGAAACGTGGTAATGTGTTTCAATTGGTATGCTAATTTCATAAGTGTAGTCAATTGACTCCTAGCACTAAAATTGTTCTTGTCGGTTATCCTGCGAATAAAGAAAATCGCATTGTTTGGTCGTTGAAGATTCACTTCAAAGTGTGTGAGAACAATGAGTATGATAAGCCAGGAAATTCACATTTTTCTTACAGCATTTTTTCGAATGCAGCTTCATTTTCAATTACTCTTTCCGTGCGGTCGTCATCAGGGCATTCCACACCAAGCTCTTTTTTTGAAACTATTCACATACTTAAATTGGTAACAACTTGAGGTGAGTTGAGCACTGAGCAGTGACGTCACTTAGGGTTGACTGGCCCGACGACATACTGGGTGCAGTGACGTAGTGTTAAGCAACATGGATCATTTGTTCATTATTATCATTTCAAAATGAAATAATAATTACTTCAAATCCAAACAGTCTTTTCTTCCACACTCACTAAAATAATACGCGAAACCGTTATAAAACGAACAGCTTCTCCAGTACGGCTGCTGGAATCAATCAATCTCTGATGAAATTCGTTTAATTAAAGCTGTTACCCATAATCCAGAAAAGCTTCGTTCCAAAACTTTGTCAGGCAAACGACTAACCTTTCCATGAACTTCAGGCCACCCGGAGACTCGGTCACGCTGAAGACGAGCTAACCGCGCAGCCCTCTCACCGTCTCACCCGCTCGGACAGGTCTGGCTTTTCGTAAAATGAGCGTCATTGAGAACGTATGTTTATGGAAAACTCGCATTTTATTTTTTTGCTTCGTCTGTCAAATTTCTAATTGACAGGCATGTGAGAAACTGTAAATGATTTAGGTAAAAATACGAAAACTTTTGGATTTTTCGATCATTGAACAAATTTTCCTTCTAATCCATTGTAATGAGATTGAAACTCATTCATAGAATTTTAGGTAACATATTAGAGTCGAAAACCTGTTGGAAATAAATTAGATTTCCATTTTATAATTGTAGCGCTTTAAGTTAACGTCTCGTATACCAATGGTCGATTAATCTGCCGATGTATTAGATCAAAAGTTTAAGCATCCCCTTTTCTCGGATTTGCATCCAAATCAGAACTCTAGACATGGGATGATGCCTATTTTGATACCTCAACTCTTATAGTTGAATAACCTTCGAAAAGTACGGTGAATTTTGTAGAACTTGCTTCCTTCGATGAAATTGGTAGGTCAGCGTTTACTGACTAAAATGAATGTTGTGAGATACATGTTACTGCGATGGGTGGACCTCAAATAATTTCTAAGATTGCTCTCAAGACCTGATCCCATACCTTGCTCCTCAGGAGCTCTGGTCGGCTTATGTTGGACGTTTATCGATCAATAAGAATGAATAGAATCAAATAGGGATTACTTATGCGGGGGTGTTGAATGAAACGGTGCATCTTCAGCAAAATACTTTACGTTCCTACGACATACGTTAGTATTTTTGAAGTAATTTTTGAGTTAGAGAGTGGTTAAGTTTCACTTGATGTTCATTATTTACGTTTCCAAAATGATTTAAAATTAAAATAATAATACTGGAGAAATTTTTCTGATAAATTTATTTAAATTATCATATTTTACTTACTAATGCTTCAATTGATATGCTAATTTCATAACTGTAGTCAATTGTCTCCGAGTACTAAAATTATTGGGTTATCCTGCGGTTATCCTGCGAATAAAGAAAAGCGCATTGTTTGGTCGTTGGAAATAAAACTCGTCAGCTAATTACAGTGGGAATAATCGAGAGTCGGCAACTTCTTCATTTAATTGCAGGCGAGAGAGTGAGGTGAGTGGTAAGTGGCGCTCCATTTAGGTAAAAATATTATATTCTGCGAACACAAAGACTGGAGAGCATTCCAAATAATTTTTTTTATTGGTATAGCTATTTCTTTTATTTCAGATCATGTCTTTCTCCACTAATTATCACCGTAAACATCTAAACACCCCTAATTATCTTCTAACTACAATAATCTGTGGGAGTTTCACCTCTCCAAGTCAAAGGCAAACGTCAGCGCAATTGTAAAGCAAGCATACTTTGCATATTTAAAAATAAAAGTAGGTGATGAAAGCCGGTCAAGGGCCTCTCTCGAGGTATGTAAGTGATGAGTCGAAAGTTTTTTAATATTTTCGGAAGGAATATTTCATAAATTTGCATGATTCAAAATGAACAAAATAATTATTTTACAGGCTGTTACTTTTGTTCTGTGAAAACTTCAGAATATAACAACAACAAATCTATGAAGAGTATTCTCCTCTACCATCAGCTAGATATCTAGCGCCTCTTTCATGAAATTTCATTGCCAGTTTTGTTCAATTATCACCT
>VOMN01123450.1:0-31412 GCA_014899125.1 Orchestia grillus
CTTACAACTACTGGCGTGGTGAGGAATGTGTGGTTTAAACTACCTTTTCCAAAAGAAATACTCCCTGATTCCAATACTTCGCCTGAGCTGAGATTCGAACCCTGGTCCTCTCGGCTGCGAAGCCATCACGCTAACCAGTACGCGATTTAATATGAAATATTGCTACAGCTTAGTACTATTGATACTATTACAGCACATAATGGAAAAGAATTGAAACATAAATGGCTACTCTTGCGAACGCAAAAAGTCTATACCCGTCGAGTATGTATATACAATGGAGGCATTCATTGAAGCATACGCCAGATAAAATATCAGAAAAATATGCAAAATGCACAATATGGTATGCAATTTCTCGATAATGTATCTAATAGACTACTACCTACGTAGTGACTGGAGTGTTAGCTTTCACAAATAACTGTAAGGCTCCACCGTAAGGCTCCTGANTCTCGGTTACGAGGTCATCACGCTAGCAGCACGCCATGGAGCCCACGCTGAGGAGTTTCAAGATCCCTTTTCTTGAAGTTTCTCTTCTAAAAAACATTGGCTATAAGTTAATGCATTTCTGTAACTGTTTTGAAGACATTAAAGTATATCAACCAACACCAAACTCATTAGTCAAGTTGTAATAACACTAGAAATTGGATGGCTAGTAGTATTGTGGCTTTCTCGTCTAGGGTATTCTTTACGTGATAAAAAACAACAACGTTTCATTTAGTTGATTGCATGTTTTTTTACGAAGAATTTGAGGGTCATGCTCTGGTCAAACTATACGCCTAAGTTTTATACTTCACCTAATGATTTAAAATATGAGAGAGAAAATTTCCATTAATAGCTTCATACTTGGTTAGAGTTTCGTTTTAATATAAAAATATTGCAAGAGATACAGTAAAGTAATTTATCATTTAATACTTATGTATTTCATATATGGGTTATGTGCTATAACATGGGTATTATCAGGAACTTTACTGAAGTGTTCCACCCATAAAAGTAATCGAAAAAAGAGAACAAAGTTCATACCGGTATTAAGTGCATTCTTTCTATTTCTGGAATTAAATTAAAGTTTTTTGTTCTTATCGATTTTAATGGTCTAACAGGGTTTTGTTTTAAGACTTGAGTGACAATACAACAGTGGCAGTTACGTTGACTTTCTCATGAAGCCGCAGTTGTCAAATTTAATACCTTGACATTAGTGGGTGTAGTAATGTCGGAGTCTTGGAGAACATTACCCCAGGCACTGTCTGTTAGTGCCATATAGTTAGGTTATGAAACCATGTGAACTTTTATGTCCTTCATATACAAATTGTAGCTCGTTATTGCCTATATGTAGGTGAATTATGTAGCACTGAAAAATAGAGTATTTGCTCCACCGATCAAAGTCATGGCTCCTTTAGTATTTGCATGAACTGATACAACAAACCTGAAAATCGTACTTACAAATTATGCTCAATATTTTGATCTAGTTCTATATTTATTAACGTTTTTAACAATTTATGTATTTTAATTTACTTAACTAAAATTCTGTTTAGTACAAAATATTATGGAATTAATTAAAGGAGATGGGCAAGAGTAAAAGTCTAATAAGTGCTCATTTATATCACTAAAAGGGATTGATTTCTTAATGGCTGTCGGATTCAGAGGTAATTTACTAGAAATTTCTGTAAATACTGAATTTATAAATACTGCAAACTCTTCATTTGCAGTGGAGACCAAAGTGCAGACAGTGCAGTAATTATTTTTCATTTGTTTTGGAATAGTATTGCTTCAAATTTTCAAATTCAGTTGTATAAAAAGCTGTATTTTTTTATGTTAAGGCTTTGAAAAGCACAATTGTAAAATTTGACCAGCTGTTTCTATTATAGAATCTATTGAAGTGTTTGATAAGGTTTCTAACTACCTGACTGTTAGTGACTTGAATCTTTACTCTGCATTAATCTCTGTTAAAGGCTAAGTGGGATCTTATTTTTAGAGGTAATTAAAAATGTTAACATGGGCTCATTTTTTTTAAGAAAATGGGCTTCAATTTTGATTTTTAATGGCTAGAGGTGGCATTTGGCAGATCCTTTGATGCTTATATCTAAGAAATACTTCAATATGTTCCATATGTAGATTTATTCAGTGTCTACAGGGTTAACATTAATGTTTTCTAAGTACATTATACATCTATGATATCTCTAAAAAATTATCTCAATGTTATTACTTGTTAGGCAATTTAGTATGTGCTACTGTTTTGGCTTGCATTTGAAGTTGATACCAGGGCTGACATCTGTTGAAGCCTTTAATATGGACAACAAATTCTCTTTCTTAAGAATCACACATAATACAAACAAGAAGATCCTCTTGCCCCATTGGCTGTGAAGCAGCTTTGTCAATAAATTTTTCAGATCATTAGGCATTCCATGTAATATGCCATCTCCAACCAAAAGAGAATGTCACTTGAGTCAGCCAGTTCATTCTACTCTTTCTCCAAAAATGAAGGAGTAAAAGCTAATAAAAAGCATTTGATTTGCTTATCCTCAGAGATTGATGAAAGAGGTTGTTAGGTTTGTATATTGTATGTTATGGGAACTGGCATCTTTAAGTGGATGCTACTTGGTTAATTCAGCTGTAAATATACCTGCATAACTTTACTTCATGCCTACTTAAATTTTCTCTATCTGTTCTTTGTAAGCTCTTCTTTGTCTTTTTTCCTAATATTAATTTTTACTTTGCTGTTTTTATATGTAAGAGCTTCTAAGTGAGAACACACCTTGCATACAGATTCTTTGTTTTTTATAGTCCATACAAAATGGTCCTTTCTTTTCACTTTGTGAAACGCATTTGCATATGGATAGGAATCTATAACCTAACTAATAATCTAAAATCTAATCAACCTTGTCTTTAATTTCATATGGGGTATCTAATTAATTTTTACATTTAAATTCCAAACAGGAAAGTTCTGCACAACTCATTGCATTTTTGAAAAAATTACTTCTAATGTAACTTTTTATGAAAACCCATAAAAGGTTAAATCCTGTTTTCTGCTATAATTCTCAAAACATCAACATAGACATATTAACTGCTGTTTGACATACCAGAGTGTGTTGTTCTTATGTCAGGGTCAAATATTCTATACAATCTGACTAGTTTCAAGTGTCAAGATTAGCAATTTCCCTAATATTTTCCAACATTTAGGGCCGTTCAACTGCTCATCAATGAAAGGCTACTCAAATTTCTCTTCAACCAGAGAGTGCCCCACACTATCACACCAATTTCTCTATGTTTTATGGTTACCTTTAGACACTCAGCCATTCAAGTTTCAATCTAGTTCTCTGAACATAAACCTTTCTCAAATTTGAATATTGACTAAAAAATTTCTCCAAAATCCATAATTTTGACTCTTGAATTCTGTAGTCTAGTTCATATGCTTCTACCTGTTAATATCTGAAATCAAAGGCTTCTTGCCTACACTTTTTTTGGCTGAGCTCTTCGTCATTTTCCTCACATATTGTTTAACTAATTTTATGCTACATTTTTGACACTCCATCAATGCTTTCTGATAATTTCCCTTTCCAGTGCCCTCTTTGCTCACTGTGACATATTCTTGGCCTTTCTTCACACACACACCAATGGCCTTCTTGAAATCTTATAACAAAAGTTATCTCCTTTTTGATGGTTAATGTGGAAAAAATTAGCTATTTCTCTATTCGACTTCCAGCAAAGATGCTATCTTATTATTTGCTCCTGTTTGTTTAAAATATGCAATTTGCTCACTTATGTAAAATTTTATTGAAAAACATAAGTAAAATGTTGGCTATACATGGAAGTGGCTTAACAGTAGCACATTACATATTGTTTGGAAGAAGAAGAAGAAGAAATGTTATGCAAGACAACTTGTTATACAAAGGTAGCTAAAAACTCATTATTCACCACTGTGTTTTATTATTCAAAAGTTTTTTTACATATCAATAGTAGTTTTTATTGCAAAAGTACTTCTGATGTTAGGCAGCATAATTTGTTTCTTAGAATATTTGAATGTCACCTTTCTTAGCAGCACGTTTTGCATATAGTGTAAATGTGAATGAGCAATCTTAATGAGTGAAAGGGATTCATGAGTAGTAACAGAAAAGTTCAGGGGCATACCAGACATAGTGGAGTCAATTTGGGCATGAGTCATGTAGCAGGACTTGATGAAAAATTCAAACTGAGGTTTGCTGATGCTATGAAGAAATTTTTAGAACAGAAATTTATTGAAAGACAATGACAATGAATAGCAAACTAGCATGGATTGTGTTTTCCCTTCAGACATGAATGTTTGTTAATCATGAGCTCGTTATCTCAAATATGACCTATTCAAGTTAATTATTGCTTGATGTGACCCAGTGTAACTCTGAAATTTTTTCTGACTTCTGGTTTACAAATGATCAATATCTAGAGCAAATTCTGTTTCTTATGTGATTACTAGAGAAAATTTTAAGTTTCAAGTTTTGTCTTTCATTTGTCCACCCTTTTCTTCCCTGAGTTCAGGGACTCGACTTGACTTTCCAAAGGTTCCCTGCCCATACAAAGACCATTGATGGTCATCGTAATTTTTCACTAATTGCATTAGAATTTCAAAATATTTCTATATTCTTACTGGATGACATGTGATGTCGAGATTTTGTGTACTTGAAGTTTTCAAGTGCTTTCTGTTGCAGTCATGGGTGATAAGTCCCTAAGGTATGTAAAGCTAACCAAAAGTGGGACAGGAAGCTTTGGCTTTTCCATCATTGGAGGAGCAGGATCTGAAATCCCTCCAATAATTCATCAAATAGTTAGGGGATCACCAGCTGATCTTTCAAAACAGGTGAGGGTATTTAATGTTCATATAGGTATTAATATATTTTATGTATCACTATGCTCATGTTAACCAAAGTGAAAGGTTTTCATTGAGAGGAAAATTTTATTTAGCTATTATTTGTGTTAATGAATTTTTAGCTGTGTTGTCAGGTTTATAGAATATTATGCATAGAATTTTTTGTTTACCTAATCCTAAATGTTAACACTTTGACCACTATGTACACTCTGATTATTCCTATCTAATTTAACTAAACTAAGAAAATATATTAGTTCAAATTTGCAAGTTTTTAAACAATTTCTAGAAATCACTTGAATATGCGTGTTTAAATGAGACTCAAATTAGTTTTACTATGTGCCCAAATTTATGGAGACAAAAATCCTTTCAATTTCTTTTTAAAAATATTTGTCTTAGAAGCTGTAACTGATTCTTTAGCAGTTGCAACATTAGGTCACCAGTGTGAAATTTTTGCTTTACAAAGAATTGCCGTCAAATATTAATGTCCACTTAAATTTTTTTCAGTATATTCAGAGAGAGTAAACTTTTATACCTTTTAAAAACTAATAGAATTATTAAGCAAAATGTGAGTCTGCATTTTCCAGCTTGAATGAGAATGTTGTGAACTTATAGTGCTCAAATTAACAATCAAATGGTTTATGAATTTGTATTCTAGAACATTCAGTAATAAATTTGGCATAATTTGAGCTAGTTCAAGTTGAAATTTTATGCTGACAGTGTGTCATGCTACTGCTAAGTTTGTTTTAGTGTTGTGGATCTAAAGTTGATGCTTTCACATACTGGCATTGCATTCAATTCACAGAAAGTTTTCCTGTTTCAATTTAGTTGTGAGCTACTCAAACAACAAAACTACTCTTGTAACTGCAGAAGAGCAAAATGCTGAATCGTGAAAGTAGTTTCACGATTGCTTTTCACAATGATGGAAAAGCTAAATTTTCCAAGTTGAAGTGTTCAAAATGATTGGTGTATGCTTATATATTTTCTTAAGCTCTTTTTTGAACAAAGAACCTTGATAATTAATTTTGCAGGGCCCTTTTTTATGCTCTTTTAGTGTCTATCTAGTCTTCACATGTTCCAAGTCAAGTATCTTTTTCTATTTTTTAAACAAAGTTTCTGTACTAGAATTATTATGTTGATTATTTTTATTCTGAGTAATTGAATTATTTGCATTATTTTGATTTTTTCTGCTCATCAGTATTTATACTCCTCAATTTCAATTTGAAGTTAATTTTGTGTATATTTACAGCTGCAGCCTGGAGATGTTATTTTGGAAGTAAATGGAAGACCAGTGACATCTCTCACAACCAAAGAAGGTATTTGTTTATTTAGTGTTATTCACAATCTTTCCAGCATCTCCATAGTGTGCTATCAACATATTTCTATTTGAACAATGTTTGTATTTTTGCTTTGCAAAAGATGTTTGAAAATGCAAGCATTACATTAAAAGCATGTAAATTGTTTGTTGTCAAAATTTTCAGTCACATAATTTTTTAGTAGAATACATAAATTCACAATGAGTTATATAGCATTGTCTACCAAGTACTCAGTCTTCTGTGAGAAATTGATTTTTTGGATAGTTCCAATTGATAATTGTTTAGATTAAAGCTTGTGTTTGGCAAAATAATTTTCTTGATATTGCTGCAGTTTATCATGATATTATGCTTTAAAATTTTCATTATCATTTACTAAACAACTGATCCATTCTACTAATGAATGTTATTTGGACATTTAAACAGTAAAACCGAGGTGGGTAAAAAACGTTTTTCAAGAAATAGATGTGTACTAAAAGTATAAAGCTTTGGAGCAATTCTATGCTCATCATCAGTGTCTGGAATGAATAAAAAAATGTTCATTTGTGTATGAACATGAATAAAACAACCCAGCCAGTAAGAACAGAAATTTACCTGTGCTCTACTATGGTATGGGGCTCATAATGACTGCAAGCCATACATAAAGTTGCATTTGAGACCATTCACTACCAAGTGATCAACCAATTCATGCTCGTTTCAAATTCATAGGCTCTAGCAGTAGACAGGACATCAGATTACTGGAGAATGTTTTCATTCATCTATGTCTGCCAATTGTAAATGTTGCAAACTCATTTTTACCTCTGAATATTTTAGGTTAAGACTATAGTTTTTGTAAAATTATAAAGTTCTCATGTTTTTTCTCTTTTGTTTAACTTATTTAATAATTTATCCATTTCTCACTAGTATGTATTAGCAACAACTTTTTGAGTCTTCCAGATTTCTTGAAATATATTTTTCCCTACATTGGTTTCACTATTCTTATGTTGTCTATGCTTCTCTCAACAAAAACCAATACATGTTATTTGGAATTACACGAAGAAGATAAATTCGGGTGCTACAAGGTGCGCAGAGTCAAATTTCAGTTTCTTTTAAAGTATTAAAAAAACCTTTAAAACTTTACAAAAATTCTGCTCCAAGCATAAACTATTTCAGTTTGTCTCAAATTGCAAGAGAAAACATTGCTGTAAAGAAGTTGGAGGAGGTATATTGAATTTTAATGATCTATCCCTTCAGCAATCAGTCACATTTTCAACTAGGTCGTATGGGTACTTTTGTTACTAGATTTAATTCAACCTTGTACATGGTTCAACATTTCATCATTAAGTTTGAGTTGAAGCTATTTCTCACACATGCAAGTATCTGATTCAGTTGTGTCTGCCTCTTGCATAAGGGGGATTTGACTCTTCCAATTTGTTTTTGCCTCAAATTTAGTATTGTGCTAAATTTCTTGTAAAGCTGTACATGATGGTTGACTGATAACTTTCAGAAATATGTAGCTCTTGCTTCAAACCTGCTCTCATAACAATTGCATTTCACTAAAATTGAGTTTATGTTTTGATGTCATGTGTTTATTTTCAGTATTGAATTGCCTGAGAGAGTCACCGGAAGAAGTTATTCTCCTCCTCAGGACTGGTAAGTGTCTTGAGTTTGGGTGTAGGTCAGTCCTACATTTACTGATCCTGTCATGCACTCCTGCCCTGATTATTTAGCAATGAGGGATTCTGTTTTCACCCATGGAGAAAAGCACATCTGTTATAACCCATTGATATCAGGAATTATCTGAATTTTGCTAAGGTACATTTAGAGAAGCCTTCAAGTTTTAGGGGTGTTTCACTGTGGTCTGATGAGATGAACATCAAGTTATTTTTGCTGCGTTTATGACCATATATTGAATATATACTAATGTCTTCTGGGGTACATTGGTAGGTTACCTCAACTTTAGCTCGAGACCTTTGAAACTTCTGTTTTTTGTGCCCACTTTGCTTCTTTCTTTTTCATGCTTTCTTCACAGATAATTCTTTATCTTTTATACCTCTTCCTTCTTAACTCACTGTTTCTGTGCACATGGATCTTGTGTGGGAATACATCTTGTGCTTAGATTCCCCAATCTTCTAAGTCCATTTTTAATGGTCCTTTCTCTTTTGGTGCTAAATAGTCCAAATTACTAAAGTGCTGCTTTACTTACTAGCACTACTATTGGATATTTATTGGATATATTTATAGGTCTTCAAATGACATAGATAAGTTCACTAGAGAGCAAAGTTTTCCTGCTCATAACTCTTAACTAACAAAATCCTATGTAGGTAGTATGTAAATTGCGGAGGATACTATAGCACCATAAGTACAACGAAGTTGTTTCTCTGATAATACTCTGATTTTAGCTGAGAAATTTTTCTTGTGATTTATTATTGGTATCAACATCCAATTTTATATTTATTGAATTCTTAAATTCTTATTCAACATTCCAGACTTCATTAGTCTAGATTTTGCAAAAACCCAGACAATGTCTAAGTCTAGACACCTGTCTAAAAATTTGTATGTCATCTGGCTTGTATGACAAAATCCTGGTTCTGATTTATGACTGATGAGCTTCCATGAAAAAGGTGTATGGCAAGCAACATAAATATGGATAAGATTTGTTTTGTTTCCTGTTCAATTAGTGTTTACCTTTGTTTCATTCATATTCAAGTGTATCAAATTCCTATTGCCAGAGTAATTTGGTCAATATGTTCATATTTACAAAAACTGCTAAAATCTGGATTTTCAATTATCTGGATAGGTTCTGCCGTAACAAGGTCTAGCTTTTGGGCCCTCACTGTACTGTCGTTTGGAGTATGTTTTTAAGAAGATGCAAATAGAAAAAGATGTTGCTTTGTGAATGTTTCCATTTCGCACGCTAATGAGTTCATCTCGACAGATCGTGGCGCTGAGGGGCGGATACAGCAGCTGCTAAGTGCCGCTAACGACCCTGTACTACTGCAGAAAATTGTCTACCAAGAGAACAGCCTTCCTCCACCTACCTGCAAGGATGGCAACCCAGGGTCTGTGTTGCCTGGCTCAGGTCCTCCTCCACCTTTGCCCCCCAAAACCAACTCTCCTCCATCGTCTGTAGGCCCTGAGTCGCCCTCTGCTACACTCGACCGCTCCAAGAAGCAAAAGTCTCCACGCTCTGGCGCCAGGATGAAGAACGGATGCCTTGACGAGAGTTTCGAGGAAGGCGAGGAGCGATTTCAGTCTTGCATTGACATCTCGGTCAGTGCGAAAGGTGATGAGTCACAAGCAGGATCTCCCGACGGCCGTGTGGCAGGTGAATCTAAGGTTGGTGTGGTCGCTACTAAACCCCGCGTGGAAGCTCTCACTAACTTAACCCAGTCTAACGTACCCCAGTGTTTGCGGCTTCTCTACTATGGTGAGAGTCAGAGTGTGCCTAACAGTCCTGGCGGCGTTGCCGAGTACGGTAGCAGTAGCATGAGTAGCATCAGTGGAGCTAGAACCCCTGCTTCAGCTGGCTGCCGATCATCATCCAGAGAGGACCAGCAGCAGCAAGAGCCGACAGAGAGAGGCTCACTCATGAAGAGTCTCGCCAACAATAACAGTAGCAGCAGTAATAGCTCCAGTCTCGTATGCGTGAGCTGCGAGTCGTCAGCAGGCACCTCCATCATGCAGAGCAGCTGCGGGTCTTTCACTTACTCCCCCCCCGCTGTGAGAATCTCCAAGTCTGAGGACCAGCTCCAGTGTCCTGATAATGGCGAGGGCGGCGTCAGCTCCGCCAATACCGACCTAGAGGATGACGTGACGGCGTCCTTAAATACTTTGCTTGACACCAGAGAAGAAGACGATGCTGCGGCCGCAGAGCAACAAAAGCTGCAGAGTAGGGAGAAAGATAAGCGTCAACTGCTAAGACAGAACAAAATAGTACCTGAAGTGGCCGACTTCAATCTCGTTACAAACGTGTGCGTGGAACCACCCACCTCTGCCCCTTTACTCAGTACTCATTCGTCGTCTGTCACTGTAACTACCATGACTACTACAACGGTCACCAGCGCCAGTGGGTCCTCAGTTACAGTGAGCGCCTCTAACGGTGGTGCATCATGCTCCTCAATTATAGAATTTCAACCTTCATCTTTGCATGAAGAAAGGATAGTTATGCCAACGACGGCGTGCACAGCACCCGTGTCGTCCGGGCCAACACTGATGAGCGTCAGTCCTGGATCCGTTACTGCACGGTCACCTTCAGCGGAGTCTGGGCTGTCCAGCCACGAGTCCGATAGTCCTCTGCTGCACTCTCCTGGCTCCCCCGTGCACTCGCTCACGTCCCACTCGTCTATGGCTGTGGGGGACAGAGCTGGGGGAGGCGCTCAGTCCTACAGCGGTGTGTATGACAAGATGCGGTCCTCGCAAGGGCTGGAGTATGGCGGGGGTGTGGTGTACTCCAACAGCTCCAGCATGACCACGAGTCCCGACACCGATATTCCCGATGAACTGGAGTGGGATGAGACGACTCCTTCATATGTGCCTGCAACCTTCCATACGGTTACCGTGCCTGTGTCTCTAGTCAATGGCGACACCTCATACAACAATAATAATGCTCTTTCCTGTGGCACCCTAAGCAGTGCTCTGAGATCTCCTCAGCGATCTGCATCCTCCGTTCATGCTTCACCTTCATCAGCGACGAGCTCTCCATATCGTCGTCACATAGTTAGTGTAGACACGTCATCTTCATCATCCTCTTCATTGCACCTTCAAGATAAAGTTAAGCGGAAAAAAGATGAAAATCGTATAGTTATTAAAGTAGCTGGGCCCGAGCGGAGCAGCTCGTCCTCCACACTGGGCAAGTCGAACAGCGGCAGCATCAAGAGCTGTGGCAGTGAGGTCCGCCGCCACGACAGCTGCTCCTCGGCTGAGCGCAGCAATGGAGGCAGCAAGCGAGTGCGGAGGAGCCACGAGGGAAGTGTTGTGTCGAGCTCTGGTGTGACGTGTGCTCTAACCACCTCACAGGACGGTGCCATTGCGCCTAGTGTAGTGAGTGTGCTAACCTCATCTAGCGGTGTGGGGGTAATTCCGGGGTTAGATCCTGACCTCACCCCCNGTAGTGAGTGTGCTAACCTCATCTAGCGGTGTGGGGGTCATTCCGGGGTTAGATCCTGACCTCACCCCCACCAACACTCCTCATCCTACTCCTCCTCTCTCTCCTGCTCGTTCCCTAGTTCTTCAGCGGTCTCTGTCTAACCCCCGACCTGTCCCTCGTCAGTCCTCCACGCCCAATACCCATGTCCCATCTTCTCCTCCACCCCCTCCCGAAGTGTCCCCCCAAACCCCTGGGTCGGGGACACTATCCCCCGATACACTGGCGTACCAGCAGCTTTGGGAATCCGAGGATGAGCTCACAACTTCCATCATTTCTGAAGAAGACGCCAGTGTAAGCCTTACGACCAGCAGGAGCCTTGGAGCAGCTAGTGCCAAAAGTGCTGCTAGTGCCAAAAGTGCTGCTAGTCGGGGCAGTCGTGGGTCTCTACAGCACACTCCTGGAGGTGGTGTGGGGGATGAAGGTGGAGGTGTCACCACCGCTACCTCACCTCCACTAAGTGAGGATGAGAGTGATATTGAGTCGCTGCACAGTTTCCATTACAGTCCTAAAGCTGTCGATCTGCCCTCAGCCGTACGTCTCGCCAAGCGCCTCTACCACCTTGATGGCTTCAAGAAGACGGACGTGTCGCCGCACCTCTCCAAGAAGTGAGTGCTCAATTTTTGCTCAAGACTTTGATCTGTAGCACAGCAAGTTAGCGCTGCTCCAAAAGTAGCTAAATCAGCTTCACTCTGTTCCTTCTAGTTGTTTACTTAAAGACAAAAATTAAGTGAAGATGGAGTCGACTGCTAACTCTTTACGGGCATTCACCAAATACCCATATGGAGTCTTCTGCTTCATTTTATGCTCTTATGTTTGTTTAGGAAACAATTAGAATCATTAGTTGGAATGAAAGTTCGTGCCTTTCGAACCTTGTGTGATCAGAAAACCTCTTATTTTCACATTGTATTATGCGTATCTCTTATTTTGTTGTCTTCAGGCAATAGGTATCGAATTACGATGTTAATGAGTTGAGTTAAACTTGGAGGTTCAACATATTAAGCCTTGGTAAATAATAATGATCTCAATGGAACATCAAATTATAGGCCACTGTTACGTTGTATGTGTGCATTGATGGTCTTGAAATGTTTCCTGTTAGAGTACCACTCTCCTGCAGAACGTAAGTACACTACTACATAACATTTTTCCTTGTCTCACTAAGTTGGGGTGCTTTAGGCTCAAGTTTTTATTTTTGCTAAGTAATTAAAACCTGTTGAGTTACACAGTTTGTTAGATCATAATGTATGACATGCATAATGTATGACATGCATAATCTATTCAGATGTATGACATGCATTGGTTAAAGTGAGCGTCTGTTGGGGTTAGTACTCGCCCCTTTATTTAATTTATGTGCCTGAAATGCCTCTTTTGTTTACTTTCCATTTTATCTTCTTCAAGCCTAGGGCTTCTGAAAACATATGTTGAGTTTATATAAATATTTTGTACGATGAAGTATTTGTAAAATTCGACACTTAAACCTATTTCAAATTTTTACGTTAGATTCGAAAAAATTCTACAACAAGTCTCAATTTCTTGTATTTTAGCAATGAATTCTCGAGGGCGGTGGCTGAAGAATACTTGCAGCACTTCAACTTCAGCAACCAGACTCTGGACCAAGCCCTCCGCGTGTTTCTGGACCGCTTCTGTCTGGCGGGGGAGACGCAGGAGAGGGAGCGTGTCCTGGTCCACTTCAGCCGGCGATTCCTGGACTGCAACCCCGGCACCTTCAACTCACAAGGCACGTTGGTACATTGACTTGAAACGTACCCTTTGTTTAATGGTATACATTGATGGCCTTCGATCTATTGAATAACTTAAAGATGCAATTCGTCAAGAAATTACTGCCATTCCACACGAAGCGACCCGTGGAGTTATAGACGTCTTTCGTGAACGCCTTCGATAGTGTGTGGACAATAATGGATCCCCATTTGACTAATTTAATTTTTAAAACATAATCAAACCAAATGGCATTATATGTACTTAAAAAAAAAACACTTTTTGTTTCTTTACTTCATTTGCATTTTATTCAACCTACAAATGTGTCAGATCATTTTGCCTGACCCTCTGTATTATTGTTTGAACTATCCACAAACTGAGCGTACATCATTTCTGAAGGCTCACGGCGTGATGGGATATTGTTATCATTTTTTGGTTGTGTGAAGGCCTTGATGATATTCGTCAGATTTGCATGATTATGTTTAATCATGTCAAACGAAAAACAAAAATTATTTTTCCAAAATACAACAATCTGATATTTGATGGGTTACTGCGTGAACATTACACTCAGGATCATCACACAGATGCCGTGTTCCGGTTTTGCTTTCATTAGAAGTAAAATCATTGACGGTGTTGTGCCGCGTATAGATTTCCTTACGCCTGACCTTACAGATGCGGTGCACACACTCACCTGCGCCCTGATGCTGCTCAACACGGACCTGCACTCGGGCAAGAAGGGCGTGGGGCGCGCCATGACCTGCCAGGAGTTCATCACCAACCTCGCCGAGCTCAACGACGGCCAGGACTTCGACCCGCAAGTGTTGCGCAACCTCCACGCCTCCATCAAGAGTCGTCCGCTCAAGTGGGCTGTGTGAGTGTGGGCAGTGGCCAGGTCTCGCTCTGGCAGTGGTGGAGGGTACCTGTGTACGTCCATGTTGAACGTAGACGGACGTTGCGTAGAGAAAGTATTTCCACTTCAAGTGTATACAAAATTCAGTAGTTCTAAAACAGTCTCTTTACTTGCACTCCCCTGTAATTAGAGAATCTAGTAGTGTTAGTAAGTGGTCCCTCTCAACTGGTTTGGTGGGGACGATCTTGCTCACGGCATTCTAGAGCGGTGTCTCAGAGTCTTGTTTAGGCAGTAGATCGAAGGATCTCAGCATGATAGAATGGGCTACGAATAATTATTAAGTAAATTGACGGAGAGGTTTGTCATTCCATTCCTTCTTGTGCGTACTGAAAAACGTTCGTTACACTTCATGTAGTATTGTTGCATTGTTTTTTATTAAACATCAGTTAAATAAGATCATGCACACCAGATTTAGGGATAATGTTTTTCGTAGTTTCACGTTCCCAAAGTTCCTAAATGCCACCATTTGTTCCTCATGTTATATCCAATTGACGGTCTTCACTACTTAGGTATCTCTGCCCTCAAGGCTTGGGGATGTAGCACTAGAAATCGACCTGTCGACACAGCAGCGTGGGGTCCGAGTCCCTTACCCAGTCCAACTTTCCCCCACAGGATCTGAATGATCTATAACTTTGGAACCTCAGGTATACTTGTCAATTTTGTTACAAATTTATCGATAGGACCGTGAAAAAGTTGGACTAGATAGGGCTGAGTGACGCCGTTGATTTTGTTACAAATTTATCGATAGGACCGTGAAAAAGTTGGACTAGATAGGGTTGGAGAACTGAGTGACGCCGTTGTCATGGTGAGGAGCGCTGTTGCAGGGACGATGACGCGGACGCTGGGCCAGGGTCGGACAAGCGCGCCGCGGCCGACGCGTCGCCGCTGCTGCTGGGGAGCAACCCGTTCCTCGCGCCTGCTACCGGCGAGGGCTGCATCTACAAGAAGGGCTACATCATGAGGAAGTGTTGCACTGACCCCAACGGCAAGAAAAGTGAGCAGCGTTTGTCCTGCACGTGTTTCGCTACATAGGCCGACGGAGACAGTGCTATGACAGCTCTGCCCTGACCACTCCACACTGAGTCTATTGAAGCGTGGACCTTGCCATGTTTCTGATTTTTGTGTTTCTTTGCTTATTGGAACTCTACGGCAGTTAATAGCTATTGGAAAATTTATTTCATGAATTACCGTTACAAGTTTGCTTCGGTTGCTAGCACTCGCGGCTGGAGACTTAGACATCAGTATGTCACATGTGTCACAGACTCTCGTCTTCTCATGAGAAAAGACTTACGGTTTCTCAATATCGAGGTCATTATAAGAATACCTAACATCTCATGGGTATTTGTTAAGGCTTTATTCTGATCGCGACCATCTGGAGTGGAAACTCAGTCACCCTCTATAATATTCAGGAATCGAAATCCCTTTTAAGTTCTGAGTAATTGACTGTTTATTGTTAACCATCGTATGCGACCATGTTTGGCTTGTAAAGTTTCAATATTGACTGAATTTAAAACGACACGCTATCGCAGCATTTCTCTAAGTATGTCGGTTCCAAGACTAGGGTGACTGAATAAAGCTATGGATAGCATCTATGAATATGAATCATTACGTTGTTTCCAGCGTCGTTCGGGAAGCGCTCGTGGAAGATGTGGTGGTGCGTGGTGCAGGACCTGGCCATGTACCTGTATAAGGACGAGCAGTGCGGAGTGCGCAGTGCACAGCACCACGCACCGCAGCTCGGCACGCACGCCATCAGGCTGCACCACGCCCTCGCCACCAGGGCCCACGACTACAGCAAGAAGCAGCACGTCTTCCGCCTCTACACGGCCGACCGAGCCCAGTACCTCCTGCAGACCAGGTAATGTGTGTCACCTGTAGACCAGGTAATGTGTGTCTCCTGCAGACCAGGTAATGCGTCTCCTGCAGACCAGGGACTGTGCGTCTCCTGCAGTATAAGGGACTGTGTCTCTCCTGCAGACCAGGTAATGTGTGTCTTCTGCAGACCAGGTAATGTGTGTCTCCTGCAGAATAAGGGACTGTGTGTCTCCTGCAGACCAGGTAATGTGTGTCTCCTGCAGACCAGGGACTGTGTGTCCTGCAGAATAAGGGACTGTGTGTCACCTGCAGACCAGGTAATGTGTCATTTGAACTTAAATTAATTTTTCTGAAATTATCTGCCGCGAATTTTGTCCTATCTATTTATTGAAAATCATGACACGCGCGGGGAGGAACGGCCGAATGAAATTACAAGTTCACTTAATTATACGAAGGATAACGCGGTACCTTCTGTCAGTGGCGCGTGTAGTATCAATGTTGAGCCAGTTTAACTTGATAATTTCATGTAGAAAAATCTGTGAATTTATTGGCAGTTTGTAACTCTTATTCACCGCTTAAAGTTGTCAGAAGTTGACCTGCATACAACTCTCCCAGCGACAGCAAGGAGCTGCAGGGCTGGATAGACACCATCAACTACGTGGCTGCGAGCTTGTCGGCGGCGCCCATGGCCAGCGCTGTGGGCTCCCAGAAGAAGTTCCAGCGCCCTCTGCTGCCCTGCTCCATCACCAAGCTCAGCCTGGTCTGTTATGTCGGTGTTTCGTGTGGTCCCTAACGCTCTAATTGCTGCTCTGGGTGCTTTAGAAGTAACATCATGTACGGTTAATGGTAGAATCCCGAGGGTTGTGTAACCCTGAAACCGACCTATTTGTACGTTAGGTTATTGGTAGTTGCTGCAATGTTCCAAACTTCATAGATTTAAGAATAGGTCAGAGCTAAGGTAACGTGGCAGTAAAAAAGAAAGTGGCAGTAAAAAAGAGGCTATTCGTTGGGAAGTGTGTGCTGTACTGTTCATCACCGAACCTCAGTAGTTTATCTGTCATAGAGGAGACTTTTTTGTAGTGCCTCAGATCTGGGCTTCAAAAATATTTTGATAGGGATTTTTCGGACTCCACCGTTTGGGCCAGAGCGCAGGGCAGTCCTTATGTTCATTTATAAAAGCAAGCTGTGTATATTTTCGTGCTAGTTTGCAAACGGGCTTAATGGTTGTCTCAATGGAAATATTCTCACCTTTTGCATAAGTTTATGTGGATGCTGTGGTGATGGAGCATCGTTGTATTGAGCAGCGTGAGCAAACGTCGGACCACCAGGAGCGCCTGTCGCAGCTTGAGTCGGACCTGGAGCAGCACCTGGCCAAGCCGCCTGACAAGGCTGACAAGAGCAACACAGTTGCCAACTACAGGGAGAAGGAGGCCTACCTTAACGAGGAGGTGAGGCATGTGCACGTCAACCTCCTTCAAGTTCGTCTAAGTTACGGCAGCTCAGAGATGTAAAAATGCCATGTCAACATCGGAAAGCTATCTGCATGTAAAGCTATTTCGACTAGAAGAATGCCTCTGTTGCATTTTTCCCTTATGCCCGAAATAATGAGTTTATGCCAGTTTCAAGTCGGTGTTTCATGTTGAAGCGTCTCTTGGTCGAGAACGACTGAAGTTCGCGTGTTAATATATTTACGGTAAGAGTTTATTTACCTTCCCTGGTAGGCTATTCTTGAGCAGCAGCTCTGTTTAGCATGGTTAGAGTGTGTGTGTGTGTGTGTGCGTGCTAATATCATAGCGGGAAATTGTTTCGGCTAGTTTTTTAATGCCATGTACAAAAAGCCTTCAAAGCCGTGTTACAAGATGTCTTGTCTTCTCTGATTTACTGTCGTAAAGCACTGATCTTCCAAATCGCATGGGAGAATTCAAGGGTAAACTGTTTGAAAAGAAATGAAGATGAATATTTATCACAAAACCATGGACTAACAGAGGACATAGTTTGAACTTCACACGTTATGACCTCACGCCAGCTTGTTTTGTGATTCTTCACTGATTGATTTCTGTTGATTGAGACTCATTTTCGGTGTGTGAATTTTGTTGGAGTATTTCAAGCTTGTTGGAATGTGCTCAGATCAAGCGGTACCGCGCGTACGTGTACCTGCTGCGGTCGAAGCTGGCGTCCGCCAACGGGACTGACGGCGCCGTGCCGCCCGACCTGCCTGTGTTCCGCGCCGGGGACGACATGCCGGACCACCACGCAGGTCAGCTGCTCTCGGGCTCCCCATCAGGACGAGGGCTTTGTTGCTCAGCGTTCCGTGAGGAAGTTGCGCTCCTCAAGGGCTAAATGTAGGTTTTGGTCTTCATCTGAACGGGATATTTAACGACCGTACCTGGTGTAAAACATGTCCAAATTTGACGTGCGTATGAGCGTAAATGGGCGCGCTCTGACTGGTCAAAGAGCAAAAATGGAAAATATAATGCGGGTGAGCGCGGTCGTGACGTGACATGTTTTAAAACATCTTGTCGTTGTCGCTCTCCGTGTATCGTTGCTTAGCTGTCTGTGCAGTAGTACCTTTTCTCAAGTGAAAATCTGTTGTGGGCTTCGGTGTAAGTTCCGTAAGGTTTTCTTTCCTCATTCAACAGGCTACCATTGTATCACATTAAGATACTCGTACTTAAAAGAAGATCTTGGTTGATTCATCTTTTTTTTATCTGGTGGAGGATCTGTCGAGTGTAAGCGTCACCATCAAAAATTAGATCAAGAACAATCAGCACTGTTGTGAGCTGTTAAAATTTAAACGGAAAAACCTGTTGGTCTTAATGAACCATTATTAAAATTTAGTTCAAGTAACTTCGGTCTCAGTACGATGAACAAGTCGAAGTTCAGGGAGACGTCGGGTGGTGTGAGGAATTTTAGCGAGCATTTCCTTGTATTATAAAGTGAGTTGCCATGCTGGGAACGTGAACACTAGTGACAAATTTATAATATGTGCGCGAAATCTTTTCACTTGGTGCACAGACCTGCCACACTAACGTACACAAGTGAAATGAAGGCGCCATTTGCAGGTGACAACGGTCGTGTGGTGCCGCCGCCCATACCTCACCGGCCGGCGGGTGCCGCTTCTCTCTCCCTCCCCTCGGACAGGTACAGTTACCAGCAGGCAATTGACCAGCACTCCCTCCTGTGAGACCACGCGGGGCCTGTCCGGTGCGCCTCTTGTCTCAAATACATAACTCGCCCGTTTAATTTTATGCTGGAGAATGCGTACGCGTCGTTCGATTATTTTTGTCGTCACTTAAGTACGGGAACTCTCATATGCCCGAGTGGTAGCTCGCAACAGTTGGCAGTACTTAACAATGACAGAATGCAGGCGTGGTAGCATGTTGGTCGTGAGCACTCAGCAGTACCCACAACCTCGAGTTCCGTGTGCGTCTTTGTGATGGCACTCAAGAGCTCTTCTCTCTTGTGCTCGTTGCAGGGACATGCGCGTCAGATTATTGGTGCTATTACTTTATCCAAGGAATATTTTTACTTCTTGAAACTGCTCAGTGCAATGAGAGTAGCATAAGTTAATGCTGACTCTGTTATTATTTATTTCTTAAACTTCATCTGGGATCACATTCGCGAGCGTCTGTGTGAATAATTTTGAGCTATGGAGTGCTTTGTTGATTTTGTTCGGGTGAGGTGCTAGGTGTCGGTAGGAGCGCGTGTCGTAACTAATGTTAGTGCTTCCTCGAGTGACCGCTGGCGAGCCCGCCCGACCTTTGCACACCAGTGGGAACCCCAATGTAAGTATGTAGCGTGGTGATCTAACTCGTGGCTTTGCTGGTCTCAGGCAGCTAGATAGTGCGTTTAACCCTTTGGTAGCTCTGTGATGACCCTACGAGGCACACATCATCAGAAAAAGTTCGAGATGAAATAATATAACCTCCGCCCTAAAAAAAGCATATTTATTCCACGACGAGGCTAGGAAAACGAGAGAAATTTCTCTCATTTTCCTACCCTCGTCTTTTTTACGGCGGAAGCTGTATTATTTTATCTTGAATCTTCCCTGATGATGTGTGCCTCGTAGGGTCATAACAACTGTGACTTGCATGTGCGTGTTACAATAACAAAGTGACCCTGTCCAATTTCCCGATGCAGCTCCGCTCAGTGTCAGTAATGCGCTCGCACGGCCAGTGTTGAACTAGCGAGGGTTGGCTGCTGCCGCCACCAGCTCCCGCTGACGCTGGCTGGCGTCTCTTGGTTAGAAGTCTTGGTCTCTTGGTTAGAATTTAGTCGAATCTGTCCGTTTCTCCGTCGAGGAATTGTGTTGCTCTCGATATATTGGAGACGAGCTCTTGAAGTGTGGTTGTTATAGTTGCTTCATAGTTATGAGGCTTTTAATAACTCTATTATCATTTTTAAGTTCCTAAGTTATTTTACTTAAGAGTCTTTGCTAATTAGATTCTTGATTAATTGTTAGAAACGACGAAATAGACTCATTTTATAGAGTTGTGTAACTAGAGATGAGTAATAAATATAAATTCTGCGCGTGCGTCTTCCATATCAGTATGTTCAGAAAAGCTGGTTAGCGCACGCTGTAGACTTGAGCTCTTGGAGTGGCATGTCATACTTGAGATTTCCTTCCAAATTAAATCAGATGATCAAAATTAAATTTTAACCTAATATTTATTTTAAGCTATTTCAATTATTTTAGGTACGACTTGTTAAATTAAGCAAATAAATATTTAAATAATACTAAGAACTATATTGAATTTTTAAAATGAGATGAGATACACCAGAACTTTGTGAAGAGTCCTCAGAATGCATAATCTATTGCCTTGTAAACTCACTCGTGGCCGCAAAACATCACCATCAATGAGGCATTTTTTGTTGCGATGAAAGTGTTGAAAATCATCTTTATGTCGGTTACAATATATTGGTTGCATCACGAGCGTCGCGGTCCGCTTGTCATTCTTCTGTGCTGTGATTTTCACGGGAGCCGAGGCTGCGTGTGGGCTCTCAGTGGCGAGTAGCAGTGCTACGCTCGCGATGACCTCGACAGTGACGTGGGTAGTGGGCTAACCGCAGGCTCTGGTTATGCCCTCATAGTTCTAGATTTGAACGAGAAATTTCGTTCGAGTGTAATTGGGTTTTTCTTAATATATGTCTCAAAGTATGCAGTTCAAGAAATTTCTGAGCTTGAATGTATTTTTAACTGTCTTTAACATTTTCTTCTTTTTGCTCCCGCTGTTGCAAAAAAAGGTAACGTATTCTAGTCCAATGTTGTTTATTTCTTTCCATTTTAAAGCCCGTTTAATTTTTATTCCTTTAGTTTACCTATTGAATGCTCGCTAAGATAAAACAGTTTTATATTCCAGCCCTAAACGTCCCTTTTATTGACTTTACTTTTATTCGCTTCATGAATTTGCTTTGCGATGAAGGATAAAGCATCCTCACTTCCATGTAAAATCTTAAAATTTTCATTGCTCTCCTGTCCGTCTTCTGCAAGATTTCTTCTCCCTAGTTGCGGCGGAAAAGATTTTTCGTGGACTAAGAATTGCACTGCGATGTGTAATATCTCCCTTTCCCCGGATGCCAATGGGCGATTTTGACGCGCGCGTTAGTAACTCGGGTGTGAAATTGTGTTGCGCAGGTAACTTTATTTATAAATTCAAATAGTCATGTTGTGATGTTGTTTCATGTGTTGTACTTGAAGAGCGTTTAGGCGTACGGCTTCATGTACTTGACGTTTCAAAGCGTGCCAGAACCACGGGGGGCAGCACCAAGTCTCTCCAATGGCACAGAGGGGCAGTCGTCTTTGTGCTGCAGTAACGCTAAGGGAGAGGCGTCGTCTTCTAGTGGTGCCCTTTGCGAGTCGATCAGCACTGCGTGTTTGTAAGTGACCGGTTTGGGGAATACCGCTCCTTAAGACTAAGGCTGTCTTGAAGTTTTTTGTTTCTCTAGAAATGCTATGCAGATGGGAAAATCGTCGTAGCAGTGGTGGTGGATTTTCGAAAATTCTTTCGCCCTCTTTCGTTGCGTAGTTTTGATGGCCAAAAGTAGACGGCATCGTTGCGGCTCTGGACTCCAGATTTCCTTTGTGTAACCTGCAGCCCTTATGCAAGTGAAGTTATATTTAGCGTTTAGAAATTGCATTGCTTTTTTTTGTTAATGTGTGCTACAGTTGTGCGTGTGCAATGCCACCACTACATGTGCACGCTAAAGCGGAGAGTGAAAGTCAAGGATCGTTTTGAGACCAGGCGAACATGCGTGCATGCGTTTTTAATGCACAGACAACCCCTGATTGGGGAATTTCTATTTCTATTTAAAGACTAACATCCATTGCTTCGCGCGGCATCCCTATTCGAGCAGTGAACTAGAACGTAATTTCCAATTGTACATTTTGTACATGTCTGAGTGCGGCGTAAGGGATCGCTCGTGTGCGACATGAGCAGCACAGCTAGGGTGCAGCAGGCGTGGGGGACACTTGAGCCCCCACAGGAGCATGTGGGGGGGGGCCATGACGGCAGGGGCTCTAGCATGGCACTCGCACCGTCCTGTCACGCAGACCGCTCTCACTGCGTCCGTTTCCTGTTGAGACAGAGCAGTTTATGCTGCTACTTTGTTGCGACTTATTTTATCGTTTTATCTACTCGTATTTTATTTTAAAGGTTTGTTTCTCTCGTGTTCGTGTTGCTCATTAGATGTTTTTGTTAGACACTTCTTACTGTAATCGAGGCAAGCTAGTGATTTGTTTTACGTTCTATTAAGGCTTGTTATGTTTTCAGTTATTACTTAGTTGCCATAATGTAGAGTGTATGGTGCTCCAGTGGTAGTGACATCCATGTTGACGCCTTCACTCCTGCATGGCTAGCATGTGCTCGGCATATTTATTTAATACGAGGTATTTTATTTTAGTGCTTGGTTTTGAAGAGCGTTTCCTACTAGCGTTGGTATCCTACTCGCCAGGCGCTGATGAAGCACAGACCTAGGCAGAGACTGCTCCCTCTGTCGTGTAGTCGTTGGCCTCTAAGTGAAGTATTGGTGCTGCACTTTGTGGTGCGCGCACTGGTGCGCTTTTGCTGTACCGTGTGCGCGGTGTTCCTTGGATCAGCTGTGATGCTCGTCATTTTACGCGTACTAAAGGTGCGCTCTCAGCAAGTGTCGCGCTCTGGCTGAACTCGTCGTTTTACTTCGATACAAAACAGACGAGCATCAACTGGAATAGGTTTCTGTAAGTGTAACGTGTGCATATCCACCCTCAAACTCTCGGGTCCTCTACTCTTCGAAACCTCGTAAAACCACACTTCTCTGTCCTACTTTCTTGTCCGGTGATTCTGAGTGGGACGTCATCAGTTCGAAGCTGTCCACAGCCCGTCAGGTGTACCTAGCGTGAGTGTCCGCGTCCCTGCTGCGTCTTGTGTCGCTTCCTTCTTGAACTCTGAACCGTGTCTTCCCTCTCAATTGGATGTCGTCCTAGGCTAGAGGATTGAGCTGGCCAGGATCAGAGGCGTTCCGTCATTTTCGCACTGTGTGAGAAATGTGCCGAGTGTTACGAGTTAGCTTGTGTCATTTCCTTCCCTCGGTAACCGTAGCCTGGATACCAGCATGTGTCGTGTGCTGGTCGCGTGGTGCATGGGCTGGTTGTCGGTTCGAGCATTCGCTCAAAGATTGACTTGAGGATGAATTCTCTGTCTCACGCGGAAAGTTGTCCGACTTTCGCTATTTTAAATCGAGGCTAAGAAAATTTTCTATTATAACTCTGGCTCATTTTTATGTGTCTTGGAACAGCTATAGCTGGTTGTCTTAGAAATTTCTTTCCTCTTCTAAAATTGCCTTTCTTAGTTCAAGTGTTTATTTTCCATGTCGAGAAGATGTGTTTTAGCGAGACTGGAGGGAATTTTTGTGCGAGGAAGTCTCAAAATGTTTTCCTACTCTGAAGCCTAATCTCGGCTCACCCAGTTATTGCCTTTGGGACTGCTTTTATGAGAATTATGCCCAAAACTGATATTGGATTGTGTTTCTGTCAAATAATTCCCTTATTGTGCACTCAATATCCCTGTAGAAAATTCTTCGTATGTCGCGGCTAGATTTGAAGAGCCATTATCGTGCACGATGCCCTAAGAAATCTAGAACGATTCCAACCAGTTGCACAAAAATTAAAATATTAAGGCGCTTACTGTACAGTGTTCGGAAATAGCCTGCAAATAATTTCTTTGTCTTTTGCATCTGAAATCGAGTGCTGAATTAGATCGCATGAATTTCCATTGTACCAACACGTGCTGAATGAACTCCACAAACCAGGGGTGATTCTTTTTCAACATTCCTTTGAACAATTTAACACGTTCTCGTACTTTTATTTACATTAAACACGAAATCTTACCTCATTTGGCGTCTTTTGCCAAGAAATGAGTCCATGCATTTTCAGGAGCAACTCTAGAAATAATAGGTCTAATTTACGAGTAAGAGTAGCTATGTCTAGAATTGAGTTGGTCATTGAGGACGAGTGTTTTTTGTACGTGTGATCCTCGAGTTCTGCTCAGTCGCTCATGTGGGCCTGAGTCGTCCGTAACAAGATGGCTGGTGGCAACAAGACTTTAATCCGTTGTTTTTTTCTGCGTCCTGCTGCCTATAGTTTATTCGTTCCTTGATGGATATTCGTATCTGAAGTAACTGACATTAACTGAAGGCGCTTCCAATTATTTCAACGGCTATCTACTTAACCATTGTTCAAAGAACGTCTACTCTAAAATATTCAAATAAGAATGGGCAATTTGAACTCCATGCTTGCTTTATTCCAGTACATTTCGACTGCTTTGAATGTTCGATCCGATGTACCTTGCACATCCAACCACCTTCATTGAAGAACGTTACTCATACGAACTCAATTGCGCATATATGTGTTGAAACTGAGTAGTAATTTAGGATATTTTTATTTTCCTACCAAAGAATCTGTGTAGATCGTGTACAAATAATCCTGTCTCAATTTCAATGCGTAGGACTCACAAATACTTCAGTGAGAAGTACATGAATTGCTGGTTTATTGTTTAATGACTTAGCTCATTTTCTTCTCAAGCCAGTTCTAATGTCAAATTTTGAAAAATCATCTCGTAACGTTTCGTTTTCACGGAGAAACGTGACTTAAGTAGTATTTCTTTCATTTCAAAATATGTCTGTGATGAGTATTCCGCATATGAAGACACCTTCCATTCCGCAGCAATTTAGCGCAGCAGGTTTGAACTCTGACTGGACGGGAGCTGCTAAGATGTTGTGTCGCACGGCTTCTGCAAAGACGCGTCTCCTCAGTTTAAATTTTATATTTCTTGAGCTTCTTTTTTGTGCTCATTATTTTGCTGGTCTTTTTGTGATTTTTGGCACCTTCGCATTGCAATTGCGGCCCAAATACTTGCTCCTTGGTTTGGTCTCTTGTACTCAATTTTTGCGCTTGTATGTCGTAAGCGGTTCGAGATTTATATTGATGACAGAATCGTAATCTTCGAGTCCTCAGTTGACTACGACAAGCTCTCCTGCTTTCTTCTTCAGTATTATGAATTCTTCTTTCTTAGTCTATTGTTGCTCAGTATTGGAGCGTATGACTAGCGACACTAATGCACCACAGAGCACGCGTGTAATCATGATCACAATGAAGTGAAAACTGCAGTAATCAGAGACGGTATGGTTTCCGTCGCGTGCGGAGGAAACCTTCGACCTCAGTCGCTTTTTACCGTAAGGCACTTACATAATATTTGCTGCAGTTGATATTTGATCATCTCAGGCGTGAGTGATGCTGCTTTAGGTATCTCACTCTCGAGTCCCTTAGCCTCTCGCTGCTTGCTGATCAGCTTTTAACTTTGGTGTCAAATCAGGGTAGCAGGAAAGCTTCTTGATCTATTAGTCACAAATTATTTGGGCCTTGGTTCAATAAAGTCTGTGCCAGACTTTATTTTTCTCAGCCACTGGCAACCTGGTAAAGTTTGTTTTTGAAGGAAAAATGTATGCCATTTGATGATTTTATATAGCATCTCTGAAGCAGTTTTTAGGGTGATTATCTTCTAAGCATAATTATTTTAAGATACTGCTGATTTTTGCTCTAGTGAATACCTTTCACCGTTCGGAATTCCAACATTGCTTCCTTTATAAATTTCTAAATCGATAAAAAACTTGATTTTTCGCTTCTTGATCGCATTCTTGCTTGCGGCTGTTCTTTGTTCATTTGAGCTTCTATGTGTATAATATCTTGTTTATTTATTTTTAACTATTCAATCACGATCACGACTCGAAATGAGATAAAATCGATGGGACAAGCTCGAGCAGATTAGAAGATCACATTGCAGAGTGTCACCTACTCTGTTCGCTCAGTGTGCGAGACTAAGGCGACAACCTGTCTCACACAGAGTTTTCTGTCGCAATACTGAGACGGCAGGCGCGAGTGTGCTGCAGGGATGCTAACGTGCTGCAGCGGTGCTAACGTGCTGCAGCGGTAATGGGGTTGATCCACTCGGAAAGAATTTGCTCCCTTAAGATCCTTCAACCATCTGAAGAGATCCTTCGCTAGTCTTTCGGTGGTTGGCCAATTCAGTGTCTTCATTATTATTGTGGTAGTCCTTGTGATGCGCTAAATAATGTTTACCTTGTTCCTGTGGTGTTGTGAGTCGTACTTAAGTTGGAATTTCACGTGTGTCGTGCGAATGGTGGATGTACTGTACCTTCGGTGGTGTCTTACCCGAGTGTCTTCGATCTGTGTCTTTTCTTCTTGTTTTATCTTCGCGTTGCTGCGACATATCCACGCTGCTATTTGTGAGCTATGGCAGAGTTTGACCATGGACTCAGCAGCCTTGAGTTCACTCATGTGCGCTTCTGGAGTGAAGTATTTCACGACTCACTACGAGCTGCTCGTCTTCTTGAGCTGCAATTTGCCTGAAGTGAGCCACTCTCGATGTCGCAATTGACGACAGACGCGCATGTGCGACAGGGGACCTATAACTGCCGCTGCCGGAAAAGAGCTCAATGCTAGTGGAAGCGTATTTTTCAATAGGACGTTGTGTGTTCATAGCAAACTTTGTGAAATGGACCTCGTGCTTCTGTGTGAATTATAGTTGTTAATCATTATAGTCCTAAGTGTTGAAATCCTCTTATCGAAATACTGCATTACTCTAATGTTATAAAGCAAACGAACGAAGCTTCGTGGGAGGTTTATAGGTGAACCGAGGCCGCTGCCTACATTGGGGTCCTGTGGTCATTGGCTGATCTGGGAAGCGTTCGCAGTTGGCCGGCTCAACGTTCTCTCTGATGTTACTCATTCTGGCTCATTTGGAGGAGCGATTGGGGATAATTGAACGTAATTTGGCAGGAGAAATGACAATATTGGTGTTTTTGACGTATAGTCAAATTCCCACGACGAATGGTTAAATATACATCAGTATAGGTGCTGACTGTGTATATCGAATTCGTAAACTAAATTCCCAATGCATTTGGAGGTGTGGCTGTTTAAGTCACGCTACAAACTGAAGTTGGAGCAATATAGCATCTGCGTTGACGAACTAAACAACAAGAATTTACTGATGTGGTCATACTTATGAAGTGGCCACAGTTGTGTAAAAATGGCAGACTGTCTGAAAAAGTGAGGGAAACTTTGCCCACGTTCTTGTTATGGCAGGCACTGACGGATTTTATTGCCAGTTATTACGAAGACATTTCTCAATGAATTTATGTTACGAGTCGTATTACGGAAATCGCCCTTTTTCGCTTACTTATGTTACTTCTCGCTGCACCTGCGATGGTGCCTGCTGATGTTGAAGTGATGGTTGTGGCCGAGCATAGCACTGGCGCTCATGTTCAAGGCTTGAGGAAGGTTGTGCTGAACGGATTGTTCCTCCCGTGCGTCGCTGGGGCTTGGTCTCCTCAAAATGAGGATTCCATCGGTAGCTATCTTGCCGTGTCTGTCCTTGTCAGTCCGTATATCGTAGGTTGAATAAATGTTCCTCGTATGAAAAGTCTCGCAGCTCACTGTAAAAACATTAGCACTTGTTGCACGAGTCTTGAGTAGGTTTAGCTCTAGGAATAGGTAGGTGCTGATTTTGCTTCTTCTTCACTTTTGTACGAGTTACCCGTGTACGGGGCGGTTCTTTGCGGGAGTGTTTCGTTTCTGTTCCTCATCTAAGTTCACATTTCAGTTTTTGATCGTTTTTTTGCTATGTTTGATACCTCTGTTTTTTTTTGTGAGAATTCTATCAAGGGACTCGCTGTGAAGTGACACCCTTGAAGCAACGCTTGAGTTCAACCGCGGAAAAATGAGTTTCAATGTCATAACCACCTTGATTATGAAAGAACTGCCCTTGTGCTCTCAACGTAATGACACCGATAGCGAAGGTCATTCCTTAATGACTTAGTTATTTTCCACGTATGACATTCATTTCATTTGGTTGCCAATGAACTCGTTTCCGCTGTGCTTTCCTGTTTTAGGAAGATGGAACTTCTATTTGCATTCGCTGTTATACTGGCGGGAATATTGCAGCGAAAGTTTGGGTGCGTCAGGTTCGTACTTGAAGTGATGCGTTGGCCCTGGTGCAGGTTTGAGTATAACTCATCCAAACCTCGATGCGATCATGGAACTTGTTGCAATTCTTCTATATTTCACGGATCATTTAACGTTTAACTAAAATAATGATTGCTTCAGTTATTTGACTGATCAGTGAAAATGTTGATTCCCTGGGCCTACGTGCGGTCCAGCCGTGGTGTGTTTGTTCGAGTATTGCATTCGTTATGCGAGTCATTCATACCCTATAAAATTTTCGGTAAATTAAGTAAATCCTATTGTATATGAAAATAATCGTCTGAATGCGTAATCCTAACATTGGCTCGATTATTTTTGATTACTATGTAAGATAATTATGTTATACAGTGGTGGTCGTGTACAGAGTGGCCTTGCCAAAGAAGTCGAATACTCCTGATCAACTGATACTAGATTTAGTGGTCGTGATGAATAAACAATATTTAACTAGTTCTACAGAGAACTGTGTTACTCATAATATTTTGTGCTGTTGATATTGTCCTTAATAAACCTATTGCCTTGACCACCCTTGTTTTGCTTGCATTCCACCCTTTTATTCTTATCATAACAAGCGTTCTTTATTAATTTGGTTGTTGTGCACATGGCCCCAGCATGGCGACAACTGGCCCGCCCTACCCTCGCTCCTACGAGGCACGCCTGCTTCACTAACGTTCTGTGCTGCTGCTGCTGCTGCTGCCATCCTTTGGCCCTTCACTGTATGTACTTTGGGAGACCCCTCATTTGGGTCACGATTCGTGTTGCATTACAGGCATGAACACGAAATGAAGGCTCTAATTTTGTACTAGTGAGGAACGGGAATTCTCAAGGGATGCTTGTTTTTATGCATAAGGGGGCACTAGCTTCATGGCAGTGATTTCCCTCCATCCTTTGCAAAGATTTAGCTGAAAAATGTTGCTAGCATTTGCCCATAACGTAAATTCCTGATGAAGTATAACTGGAATTGAATATTTTGCATATCTCGTTCCGTTTGTGGATGTAGAGCCTCTGTGTCTGTCTCCCCGTACAGTGAAGGGTCGAGTTTTGCTTTCAGATGCTGCACTAGCCTCTCGCTCAGTATTACCAGGCCTTCAATTTTCTCTCACTTTTATTGCCATTGTTTATCCTTGCAACGAGGATGTTAATTGTAAAGAATTAGCAAGAATTCTTTACCATTAAACTATGTTAAAATATGTCTATGATTAATTCGGGAATGTTTAACTGTACTCAGCCTCATTTATGTTTTTTGGCCATCAATAACCTATTTTTCTAAAATGTTTTCGCTAATAAACTTCTGCCAATTCACTTTAATATTCGTAATCGAATTTAATCATATAAATTCCATACTACAGTGTACACCTGCATTCTGATGACTCTTCCGCCCAGTAACTTCCCATGTTAATAATGATGGTTCACCCCCTGTTACCCAGTGTCACCTTACTGTGCGAGTGAATACCTAGCTATGACGAGGATACTACAGTGTGACCTGCTCAGAACCTGCCACCGACGTATAGGCTTTATTTTTTATATGTGGCTGTAGATTGGGAGGAGGAGGAGGGTAGTAAGTGGAGACTCAGCCCTTCCCTGAAGTACCTGCTACTATTGAGTTCTCTCTCTGCTTGGTAAGTGGTGCTGATGGTGGTCACAGGTGGTAGTTATGCTACCTGATGTTTGATTTGTCCTAGCCTCCTGATCCATGTCTAATCGTTTGCCTGTGCGTGATTGGTGTCTGAGGGCACGGTACTAGGGTAGAAACACAAGAAAGGGCCGTCTGGCTTGTTTGTGTTGCCTTGTTCTATTCTCTGCTCAGGGAGAGTTACTCAAGTAATGTGTGCGTTTAGGGGCGTGGTCTGCTTAGGTAGATGAACATCCTGCTGCATGTAGTCAGTTCTGGTTGTGATGTGACGATTGACTTGAGTTTTATAGGTAGCCAAGTTTAATATGTTTTATTATCATTTCGGGAAGCTATGGTATCCTAGTTCAGCGAAGTCTAGTTCAGTTGTAATAGTTCTTACGTACTAGTATATCGCTTGTCTTCGTTTTTTGAATGCGGATTTTCTTTATTAGTCAAGCTACCCCAGTCGATTGTTTTCCCTCCGAATAACATTTTATTCCTAGTGCAGCTTCAAATTAGAATTCTAAATGAGATGAATTTGAAATGAATTTTCGAATACTTAAACGACTTGAGGTTGTCAAAGCGAGTTCTTGCTCGGAATGAATTATTCTAGGCCTCAGTTTTATCATTCTTTCATCATTCGTTCTCGAATTGTACATGTACTGCATGTATTTTAGGGTCTTCCTTTAATCCTGCGCTAGTCTCCTCGGGTGTTTCTCGCCCAAATTTTCGCCGAGATGCTCGTCATTCCTGCGTGTTGCCCAAGCTAACCGTGTTAGGATGGGAGACTCGCGCTGGGTCGAAAGAAACGTGTGTAGTAAGAAAACCATTTACGGGGCGAGTGCACGTGTGGCTTCAGTCAACATTTTATGGTTCTGACTCACTGCCGCGAGGTGTATCTGTGAGGGGATTGTCCTCGAGGGGCACGCACAGGAACCCTCGACTCTCGAGGCGTGTGCTGGCAGCGCAAGTTCTCGCTCCCCGGTGGTAGCCTTGGCAACTCACTGCAGAAATAGCGGACCTATTGCAGAAGCCTGCAGTGAAGTATTAGTTTGGGAGTTCGGTCTCGTATTGAGAATCATTTCGCTTTCCCTCTGATGGAGGTGGCCGCTGCTTCGTGCGACTGTGAGCGTCTTCCATACTTCATCTGTTTACTTCATTCTTCAATTTTTGTTTTATTGTTGTGAAGTAAGTGAAATACTCTGAAATGTTGAATGAGGGAAATACTCTTTGAACGTGCAAAATACTTTTCAAGTACGCGAACGATTTTCGTGCCAAAAAAATTCTGGCGAAGTCATGTGTATGACGTTGTTAAAACTTCATCGGAACCATATTGTAGGTTGGGAATAGAATAGTAGTGTGTATGTGCTCAGTTTCTACGATTCATACAATAATAGCGATCGTCGCCTCCTTCAATTTTTTAGGTGCGTCCAAAATGGATTCCAATTGACACACAACACGAATCCCTGCCCCGAATACTTCTGCTCTTTTGGGTCAAGCCTTGCTTGGAGACATACGCCTTTCGGGTCTTGCATTACCCGCTGGTTCATTTGTGCTGTGT
>VOMN01123451.1:0-10609 GCA_014899125.1 Orchestia grillus
CATTCCGATGTATAACCACAGACCTAGCCTGCTACGAGCCTGTCTACACATATAGATTGAAAGCCTACACCTACTCTATACACACAATACGATTCCTGAAACTGACAATACGGATGAGCTAGTCAATGGTAGTGAAGTTAGTTTCTAGGGGATGTGTGATCTGTTTTTCATTTGAAAGGTAGATAAGATGTTGACTGATGAATTTATAAATTTTTGGATTTCATTTCATGTTATTCCACGTGATATATAAACTATGTATTGCCTGTCAGAAGTCGTCTTTGCTTCTAAAATGGTTCCCATATCGATAAGCCCGTTGTTTGACCAGGCGTCACAAGTTTCCAGGAGAACCCGTAGTTTGACATGGAGCCACAAGTTTTTACATGAGCCCGTTGTTTGGCAAGATGCCATTAGTTTTCAATCGATTCCTGCCTAAAACAGGAGAAGGCAAGTCAATTTTTCGTACTATACAGAAGTCAAATTCTTGCAGGAACTCCGTCGATTTATGAGTTAGTTGAAGAGGTGGTTCATAAATTTCGGGAGAAACATGATAACTTCGCAAGATAATATACTTTTGTAAGCCACATCAGAAATATGGGATAAACACAGACTCCTACGTCCCGTAAAAGCTGTGGTGACGTATATTGTGATATCAAACCAGTTCAGTTGGTTCAACAGATTGGAATTTATGATAAGTCGATGATGGCGAAAACTTTTTCAAAAATCTCTTGACAAATGTTCGCAGTAGTCTGAAAGACATCTCAGTGGGAAAAGTTGGAAACGAATTTTGCTAAGAAATGTCTTTTACATTCGGTTCGATACAAACTCTTTTTTTGGAAGAATCGTTTTCAAATTACATGCAAATATTAAAATTTGTGTCTTAAATATGGAAAGTGTGATTATCAATTTACTCCTCTGTAAGTTCAAATGATAAAGTAATCGAGAAAATATTTGTTGTTTACCTATGCGTTTAATATATTTTTTTCAGGTAAACGCTACGAGATTGACAACCCAGAAATCATTTACTACAACAAGCAGACCGAGGGCCTGCTGGAAGTCATGCAGAGAGAATTGTTTCTTCTTGATATCTTTCCAATACTTCACAAAATTCTGCCTGCTTTCATTCAGAATATGTTTATGAAAATTGGCAAAGGCGATAAACATTCAGCTGAACTGGAAAAAATGTCGCAGGTAAGTGTTGTCAGCGCAGATCTGTCTTTGGTTGCAGCAAAATGGGCCGCATTTAAAAAATTTAGTACGGCAGTTCAACCCAAAATTTTGAAAACAAAGTTGATTTATGGATAATTCTACTTGGGTAGACGAAGGAAGTTGAAAATCAGAAATTAGTCGAGTAATGAGACGGAGATAACGCTAAAACACACGAGTGTTTTCATATCGATCCATGACAGCGGTTCTTGACGCTTTTTTCTTTTTATTATACAATACTGTTACACTTATTGACGTAATGTATAATTATTTTGTAGGCCAGTTTGCTCTTCTTCAAAACAGGCATAATTTTTTGTTCGAGAAAATACTATATTTTATAATGAATAGAATGATCTAATCAGTAAACATTTATATAATCGCTCTATGAAATAGTGTAATAATGATTGCTGATTTTATCGAGATAATATTCATATGAGTGCAATGAGTGTAATTCTTATAAATTC
Organism: Orchestia grillus; assembly: GCA_014899125.1. Classification (NCBI taxonomy): domain Eukaryota; kingdom Metazoa; phylum Arthropoda; class Malacostraca; order Amphipoda; family Talitridae; genus Orchestia; species Orchestia grillus. The sequence goes on from VOMN01123451.1 coordinate 1,668, forward strand.
ACGATATTGACTGCATTTTAAAACGCTTATTCATTGTATTCGTGTCGATAATCAGACCCAAAATTATTTAAGTGTAGGGAGAAAATGAAAGTTTCAGGAATCAGGAAAGAATCAGGAATTTTATTTTGTCATGGTATTTCCATTGTATATAAGATCAGCATCATTATGTGTTTGCTTAGTGTTCTTGATAATTTTCTGCGAATTTTCTCAAGAAACATTACTAAAGCAAAAATGTTAACAATCTCCAGCATGAAAAAAGACTTATGTTTTCTTCTGTTGCATGAGTTCATGCTTGGTTACAATGCCTCCCAAACAGCTACCTAGATCAATAAAGCATGGGGAGAGGGCTACACAAGTGCTAGGAGCACTGATGGAGCTTTAATAATTATAAGACAATACGGAGAAGACTTGCAATAATTTCGTGGTGGTGATGAGAGCCTTTAACGTAAAAATGATAGACGACGGCCATGTACTCTTGATAATGAACTTACATGATTAAGAGCAATTATTAAGCTAAACAAAGAGCGAAAGGTTTTATCACAAGTGGAGATTTATCAAAACGCTGTGTTGATATTACCAGCTATTTGGGATGCATAGTGACCATGCGTAAGCTCTTGCAAGAAAGTGGACCGCAAATTTCTTTTCTCGTGTCCAAAATTACAAGCTTATTTGCATTAATATTGCTTTCGGAATAAAGTGTGTTCAAAACGATAACAGAGAACATATCAATCATTGCCTAAATTGAAGCTCGCCTAAAATACATTGAAAATTTGAAGATTATTTTCAAATTTTATAACAGAATTCCTGAAACGGCCATTTAAGCAACCAACTGTTTATATTTTTATCAGGAAAAATACTAAACTAATATCTTCAAGTAGTGATAAGACAGACGACAGAGCCATGATACAAAGAATCTTGCCTTCAGCGCATCGTCCGGGAACACATTCAAAGTCTGGACCCGGAAAACCCCAGGGACCTCATCGACCAGTTCATCCTGCAGTACGCAGAGCCGGGAACGGGTTACTCCTTGACAGACGCGGACGGTAAAGTTCTCCTGTGGATGCGATTTCTGAGCGGAACAATGAAATGAGTCACTCGATTTATTCATCATTTCCGCTCACCCATTTCATATTTTTCAAAGCGTTCGTCTCGTATGACGAGCCCGACAGCTTCTTTTATCCATGGACGACGGTCATTTAACTTCTTTGTAGATAATTATTTTATGCTTCAACATCAATAACAAGATTACACAAAAATTTGATTTCAATTTGAACATTCTGGTGATCAAGTGACTTTGAGAAACTTTACTAACAAGTCTTGTACTTGCTGAGAATTTTACTCAGCAGAAACATCAGACTGAGTATCCTCTTGAAAAGACACGTTCATCAGCGGTAACTCAAGGGTTGTTCGAAATAACGTAAGCAAGCTAGCACGGTATTTCGACACTTTAACTCAACGCGTTATTATGGAATTTTTTCTTTTAATGATGATTTAATTTGATAAGATATCGATGTTAAATGCTCCTGATATGAGTTACTCATAAGAAGTTGGAAATGTTATGAAATGTGTCTGAGTGCTTGTTCTATTTATGTGCAATGCCAATGGTTGTTTGCAGTGAAACGTTTGACGGGCATCATGACGGATATGTTCAACGCCGGTTCAGAAACAACCTCCACCACTATCCGCTGGATGATCTTGTACATGGCTGCTCACCCAGAAGTAAGTGCTGCAATTGGGCGAATGAAGAGTGTAATTTGTTAGCTTGATCCAAATAAAGATAAGAGCAGAAATTGAATCCGTTGTCGAATGAAAAACTTTTAATAGTAACAGCAAAATTAATTCAGAAATTCATTCGAAATAATCTGTCTAAACCAAAAAAAGTCAGAATTAAAGTTCTGTCCGAATTTTTTTAATTTAACGTGGAAATTGTAGTTTTATTTCGTGGAACGAACGAAAAAAGGTTTGATCGTTGTTTTATTGGCAGGATCATACTTAAAGGTGTAATCCTTGTAATGTATGTTTGCCAGGTTTTTCAATGTCAAAATAGTTTTGAAGGATGACTGCGTTCGTTGATTCAAGCGAGAGTTCAATCATCATCGGGTGATAAAACGTTTGCGCCGATGTTATGTCCTAGGTCTGAGTTTGAGCGAAAAACAAAGTAAAGACGCTGAGATGCGGTGTTAGTAAATATGAAACATTAATTTCGCTGTCTGACGGCTTAGGACTTGTGTCGAAATCCAAGAATGGACCGTTCGGCTTGTTCTTGTTGCCATTCTTTATTCTGTTATATTCTGATGAGCAGCATGGCTGACTATAGACAGGTCTGGCTCAACTGAAGAGGTTGTGCATGGAAAACTGATTTCAGTATTATTTTGTATTATTAATGTTAGTGCAGTCTTCGCCGGAACTATAAAGAGTAGACAGCGGAAGGATGAGCATCGTCTGTGAGTAAAATTAAAACAAGATTTTTGTTAGACAAGTGTCCACAGGATGACTTTTTTAACCTCGCGCTGTTTTGTAAAATTTATTCGATTACAGCTTGGAGGAACAGTTTCAAATGCATGACCTTTGACTAAAATTTCAAATTCACAGAACATAGAAAACTAGGCTGAAAGAAACACCGTAGCACCGAAACGAAATGATTTTCTAATCTCCTTTGCCTGCGTTCACTGCGAGCAATTATCTCGCCAGTCAGCCTACGTGCAGTTAATTTCAAATTGGAAATACGTTGCAAAAGTTGAAAAGTTTTCAGATTCAAAATTCAGTGAATTCAGCTTTAAAAGTAATGTAGATCATAAAATTAATGACGATGATTAGAAGTCGTGTTTTGAAGAGGGTGCGCTCTCCCTATTAGTATCGTTGAATTCTGCCTGATGTTCGAGACGCGTAAAAGTTGACTTATACAGGGTGTCCCCAAAAAATGTATACCTCAGAAAAATGTATACAATGCTAGTAAAAACTAAATCACAAGACAGATATGAATATTCTTGGTCTTAGTTGATGCAGAATTTAACTCTGCATCTAAACATAACTCGTTTTTTGCTCAGTAACGGAACGTTTGGTCAGCATTAATGCTGAAACTTCTCGAAATGCGTTTTGTGTGGAATTTGAAGACACTGCTAACGCCTGTGATGATGAAATTCATTACCAAAACATTTAATACTAGCAATAGACATGATGCGGTAGATCTCATGTTTAAAGTGAACGTAACGTGAGTATTCTCAATAAAAGCGCAGTCCATTCAAGAGGCAACTGACAAAGAACCAGCGTATTTTGTCTTCAACAAAACAACAAGCATTAACTTTTCTAAAGCCATGAGATTGACTGACACTGGTATGAGCACTCCCAATGCTGATGCGCTTTTTTGACGCGATTTCATCAACAGTTAAACGGCAATCACCTTCTGTACGCTCTCCAAGGGTTTGGATGTTTTCATCGATGAAACGTGACGTTCCGTGTAGTACATGATTTCCGTGTTGTGCACATTCTCGGCCCCCCTTAAATTCTCTGTTCCAAGTAAAATCATAGCTCAGTTACAGTCTAGCGTCCCTAGAATGTGCCTTCAAACGAGGTAAAATTTCTGAGGGTTTCATTCCATGACTGAAATTTTTTTTTACAATAATGAAGGAATCTCATGTTCACTCCTGGCTGTACAAAGACTGGCATGAGTGGAAAAGCCAACCAAACCCATTTTCCCCTCCGTTACACGCCGACCGTCAATCTCCCCCACTCCTCCATCTAGCTTGCGACTGCTTGCAGAGTACACTAGCAACATTATGGTTTACTAGCGAGACCTGTGAAAATTTCACGGAACTTTAGATAAACAAACTTTAGATAAACCAGACCATGAGAACTGGTCTCCAAGTGTTGGACAGAGATTAAAGGTTCAGGGCAGAGATAGTCCGGATCTTCTCGATGTTGCAGGTAGACTGAACTCTATTTGGGAAACTGAAAACATACTGCGAAGGCTGGCTTTTTATAGCAAAACGTGCAACATGTATACAGGATACTTCGCTCGAGACCTGAAATTTCACCTGCGAAGTGGCGAAGCGTTACGTGCGAAGATAGAGACAAGCAGAATTATAATATAGATAACTGAATTGCCCTCATTTTTATTTTTTTCAATCGTATTAGTTAGGAATTTTTTTAAAAGAATTGAATAACTGATGAGCTACACACAACCTATTTCCAGATCCAGGCAAAGGTGCAAAANTTGGACGACGTTGTCCCCAGAAGTCGGTTGCCGAGCCTTGGGGACAGAAGCCGGTGAGTTTAACTAAACTCCATTCATTTGGGAAATATACGATAACGAATCTGGAATAACACCGCCGTTAGCTGTCACACACGATAAGCTAGTACTCAAAATGCGCATTTGTATGCAGTAATAGTTTTATTACGTTCCCACAACGTCAATTCCATAAACAATGTAGCAAATGCAGCGGTTGCAAAGCGTTTGTGAACATCCGTCTTTGCATTCGGCGTCTCTGTGCCTGCTAATATCCTGGCGATATGCATCCTCATTCAGATTTAATTATCTATTTTCACCTTATTTATTGTTTTGTTTCGAGCTGATGAATGATTTCGTACGACTGACAAATTGTCTGTATGATAATCATATCTTGCATTGGTTAGTTAAAGGAAACACGACCTACTTAACCGAGTCATACTCATTAAAACATGATAGGTGGTGAAAGGCTTCTGTCAGACCTATCACAGATCAGGCATACCTAAAATTACCATTTCATCCCTGAATACGCGGAAAAAATAACAGATATCCAAATATAATGGTAACTATCGAACGATTGCACATTGCACAATCGTACTATATAGTCCGTTTTAGAAAATAATGATTCCCCGGACTCATTTTATATATAAATTAATTTTAGCGAACATTGGTCAGACTTAAAAATCAGGAGCACCTTGTATTGCGTTCCAGGAAAACCTAAATGTTTCAGCATTCAGCGTGAACGAGACACAACGTTTCGCTGACACTGTAATGTAAAAGAGTCTTAAGTAAGAGAACAGAAACAATGTTGAATCTTATTAGTGTAGACATGAAGACCCTTTTTGAAGTGGACCAAATGCATTTCTCCATTTTGCGGCTTCTCTTATAATAGAAAAAGCATGGAATAAACAATTTTGGCTTGTAAATATGAATTAAGCTTCAGTAGAGTGACGCAACGCCTAATCACAAACAAATCCAATGGTTTCAATGAAGATAAGCCCATTCTAACCGGCGGAACTACTTGTAGTTCCCTCAAAATCCGGGTGGATGCAACAGAGTCTATATTTAATCAACATGCTACTTTTCCTCTGTGCAATTAAGCGTCACTTACGTTATATATATACTTTGCGTAAGTCGTGAACAGCTGCTGACACTGTATATGTATAAATAGTCGTATAGAAGGTTTGAAAATTTCCAGCCTTGGTTAGACACTGTGCCGCTAGGATTACTTTGTGCAATGTGGAATATTAAGCTAGTTGAATATTGGGTATATCAATTTTGCGTAGGAACTTCACTTGCTAAGATATTACAAAAAAAAATCGTTAAACATTTTTTGCTGAACGTTCCGTTCCTTGAATTATTCTCTACGAAATCTGCATCATCACAAAACTTTTAGTTAATCGATATTACCATTTTTGTGCTATTAAATTGAAGAATGTCATCTATACAAATAAAAGATTATGAAGTACACACAATAAGCAAAAGATTCAAAGTGTATCTCCTAGGCATTCATACAGCACTATCTACATATGAACTGAACTGGATGTAACGAACCGCCTAAAAATTTAGAAACAACTGAAAATGCAGGCAGGTGCAGAAATTATAATCAAAATATTGTATCAGCATGACACTCAAAACAATATGCTAACGATTGACGATTTTTCATAGGTATGCACTCTGCATGTCATTCAATGATGGCTTCAAATAATGAATACAGAATGACTCCAAATGCATAGATCAAAATTAACTGAGCAAGGATCTAACATTTAAAATGAACTTTTATCAAAAATTTGATCACTTGAAGAATTATGATGTTGCCTTATACCAGAGTTAAAAGGAGATCCTAATATATATCCTGTTCATGTTATCAGAGACCCTGACGAAAAGTGCTCGGTGGGTTGTACCAACATGTTGCGATGCGCTATGTGCGCATCTAATTATCTATAACAAAAGATAGCACGTCTTTCGGAAAGATATCTTGTGACAAAATGCACCTGTTGTACGTTTATTATTAAAATAATGCGGAAAGAAATTTCAGCAAAAATATTTGGAATGAAATTTGAGACAGCGGTCAAAATTTCTCAAATTGTGACCCAAAATAAGGGCAAACACAGTAGGTATAAAACTAACTTTGGTTAAAAATAAAAGATGAAGTATAAGTATTTTATAAGAAATTAATGATTTACTGATCGACATATAGCAATATGAAGAAAACAATTTCTCATGAAAGATGGCATTTGGAACATAAGTTTATAATGTAGATCCCAACATTTGAGCATACTCTGTAAGCACGTAAGGTTGGAGTTTAATTTGCGCACTTACACACTTTTTCAATTGCTGAGAAATTTTAAGTTTTTTTAATTTCGTTTAGTATTTCCGTTTCGAATGCGCAAAATATTTCCCGTAGATCTCTTGCTGGTTGTGAGGTCTTCATTTTGTTTTTCATTCTGAAGTTTTTCAATTTTTGAAAGTACAGATCTATTTTAAGAGCAATATTGATTCAATTAAAGTTTTGTGTTATAGCTTTCATGGCGAATTAGCCAAGGCTCGAGACATTCAAATCTCAAGATTTTACAACTCCGTTGCCTTTCAAGTTTACATTGATGTAGAGGAGTCAAAATTAATTCGAAAGTATTGTGAACGTATCAACGCGACAAACTTATTCACTGAGTCTAAAGGACATCTCTTTAAGAATGGATGCATGTTAGTAAAATTTAATCTCGCAATGGTTCAAAAAAGTATTTTTGACTGAGTTACCGGTCATTTTTCGACGGACGTTAAAATATAGTTTTATTTAGAGAACAATGATGACTCGAACTCTTTCTTAATACAAATTCATTTCGGCAAACATTGATCAGACTTGCGAATAAAGAGCATCTTGTTTGCGAAGCTAGTTAACAATGAAGGCAATGGAGAATAAATATCTAAAAATTATTTAATGCTGATGTTTCGAGCCTTAGCTCATTATCAACAATTATTCTCGACAGAAAGATAAAACATGTTTGTGCGAGATAATTAAAATATGTACTGATAATGGCGAATTTAAAAATTAAGAGATAAATTAAATGATGGATTTACTATCCTAAGCTGGTATGCAATCTATAAATCGTTCAAAACAGGTTTCACTTTGCGGATGTACCAGGATTCTAAAATATGTGGATTGAAATCATTCAAATATATGGGTATAATTTTATATATGTCAATATTGACAAATTGGTAGCAAGAAACATTGTTAAAAATGATGCCAGAATGTGGGGGAGGACAAAGGACGAAACCCTCGCAGTGACAACGACCGATATGCTCTGCGACCGTCATATAAAGTGCTTCGTAGATCGAGCCCACATACTGCGATGCGCAATGCACACAACTAGTGTTATAAATGAGAGATGATTAGATTTTTACGCGTAGCACATCCTTGATCCTTGAAACGAAAAGATACCCTATTTTTCTCTTACTTGCCGAAAGAATATTTCGAACAAAATCGTGACCATACATTCTGAAATTCCTTCGCTGTTCTACCGATTGAAACTAAAATATGGACATACATTATTTGTTGGGGCCCACCGTCGTATCTTTAGGTGCTTCCATGGAAATTTTATAACTAGGTCCCCATTGAGTCTGAATCCATGCTAAACAAGAGGAACGTTCACGACGCATTTGTTTTCTTATGACATGCGTTTATTTATACAATACTTAAATAGCCCACAAGCCAGGATCAAGTTTACACTTGAATTGAAAAAAGATAATTTATCCAATTTTATTGACGTAAATTCGTACCGCTCTGATTATAAGTTTCGAACTAGTGTCCACAGAAATTAATAATTTTCCGTTTTGAGCTTTACCTTCTATAATTTTTGCCAAATGAGGCTCAAATTTACCTGTATTTCTACCCCTATTTTCCACGCATATAGGTTTGTTCAAATGGTACCGGGCTTCGCGACAATTTTCAATTTTTTAAATCACTCTTTACTCAATATTGGTTTCGGGCTGGGTTCGTTTGACAGTCTATTAACAATGTTTGAATAAGGTACATCAATCAAATTGCGCAGACAATATCTTAGAAATTGTCTATTATGTAACCCCATATATATGTTGGATTTCAATCTGAAAAATTCTAGAAGGTACTTCAGAATGTCTTGTCCCGATTTTTTTGCCTTGAATATTCCTTCTGTGTCATTCTAATTAATACGTTAAAAGGAAAATCGGATCCTTTTTCTGTTTCAATGATGCGGTGCCTGTTGAAATGCAATCTCCCACATTTTTAACTTTAGGTATATCATTGTGCGTCTCAGTAAATAGGCTCGACTCAATGAGCACTTCAAAAGAGGGTCGCTAAGCACACCAGTCGCAATCACTGCACAGGTTCTGGGCGTAATTTGTCTCCTAACCATTCTAGCATCGGGCAGCATTGTGACGATGTTTCTTACAACCAAACCATCAATACTGTCTAATGTCAGACTTATGTTCGATTGATTTCGATTTTTGGATTTTAGAACCCTCAAGCATCTACGAACTGAAGCCTTTACTTGACGACATGCAGAGTTCATGCCTACTCACTGTAAGTTAGTGAATTGCTAATTCTAATTTTTCATTAATTTTATAATTTGCCGTTTCAACACATTTTTTGATTGCCTCACATAAACATGTTTCATTGTTCTTAGCAGAATTATTGTTGATAACACTGGGGAACACTTTTTCAGAAACTTTGAGCTGCATT
>VOMN01123454.1:0-23100 GCA_014899125.1 Orchestia grillus
GAGTTTGGAATAAACTATTTTTCTTTTTCTTTCTTTCTTTTTCCGCTTACGTACCACAGAGCCTCAAACGGTGAGTACGTTACTCTGGAGACGCGTATCGACCTTTTTCCAGGCCCTTAAACGACTGAATGTGAAGGAATCTACTGAATTTTAATTGAACGCTGCTTTAATTATTCGACTTCTTTTTCAGTCCGCTTTATGAGGTCCCTGGATCTCGTGGGTCTATGCACCGCAGTAATCATTCAAAAAATATGAGGAAAATTTCCTAGCAATCATCAGTCTCATTTGACGGTTTTATTGTGAGGACATAAGGACAAGCATATCAGAGTCGCTGACGTCATTCCAAGTTTCCAAATCGCTTAAAATGTCTGCTAAGCGATGTACCTTTTGAGCCGTTCTGATTCGAGTTAAATTCAATCTCGTCTTTCAGAAAATGGGAAGTAGTTTAAAAGTTCCTGTACTTCTAAGCCGTGAACTTTCCTTCGAACTCGAAAGTTTAGGTGACCAGCGCTGGAGACCCGCGCGGTTTCCCTCATCTGTAAGCGCTGGCTTCTCAGGTAGCGAACACAGTATGGACTGTGCGTCGTGAAGGTTTTTTCTCCCAAATTCTAGTGAAAATAAATGTGTATACGTGATGGAGTAGGAGTGAGCCGCCCAAAATTGGTTATGCTTTATGTCTGTGCTGGCTGTTTAGGTATTTTCAACAACATGAACTAGTACTTTATGTTTGACGTAAGTGAGGAATAAAAACGATATAATATATGGATAAATATAAGCCAATAATCATATATTTTTCCGTTAACACAACTTTGCAATTTGAGTTTCCTATAACTGGCTTCTTCATAAGCTGTCCAGACAAAAATTTAGTTACATGCTCCTAACAGGGTGTAGCATTTATGCGAGCACGAATAATGGCGGCAATTCTGTGGGGCTCTTGAGTTTATATGTTCTAATGTATGCCTGGTCGATTTCAGTACACTATCATATCAACTGATCTTGTAGTCCGGCCACAGTTCGAGTATGTATGTGGACGATCTTCTCGACGTCTAACTTACCGTTCTAGGTGGTCCCTAAAGTTTTTTGGGTAATTTCAGAGGACTTGCTTGGCTAAATGTGGAACGTATCCTGAATGACGGCCTTGTCAAATAATGATAGTTCTAGCCCGATGTACTCGTCAGTTGTCATCATGAAAAGGCAAAACAACGCGTCTTTCTTCTACTAGATGTTGTGCAAATGGTAAAACTTGGATTTCTAGCAGCTCAATGTAGTCATTGTGGTTCAGTTTGACGGGTTTCTTAACCACGGGATCTTCTTTTGTGTTGTTAAGCCTACCCCAGAACATGACAGATTATCTGCTTCTTTGAATCGTCCCTTGCACACAGGCTTCATTGAAAGCTGCATAATTCATAAAATCTTCGATGAATACGCCGACGCGCATCACTGCTATAGAAACAGAATCTTGACTGATCTGATCACCTGACACTTTTCCACTCCTCTACAGTCCAATGCGCGTGTGCTTTGGCCCATCTTAAACGAGTGGTCATGTGAGCAGGAGTTAATATCGGCCGTTTACGAGCACCTTTGCTCCATACATTCATGTCATGGAGTTTTCTACAAAGAGTTCGTTAGGAAACAGCAGGAAAAGGGCCTGTATTAACGTTTCGCAATAGTTCTACCCATGATGCAAAGCGATTACGGTCAATAATTCGAAACTTGCAGCTGCTGTCGCCATCGATTAGAATTTTCTTTGGACCACGATTTTGCCTTGAATTGCCGTACGTACTGGCTTGTTCTCATTGTTCCCAGACAGGCATAACAGTGCAGTATGAAATAACAACGAATTCTGCTACGTTCTTCGCCAAGTGCTCCTAAGCCTGACGAAATACAATAGTCCCTTTTTGCCATTCCGGCGTGTCCTGCATTCATCCCATCGTTGTGGAGCAGCTACGCAATAATTTATACCTTGGTAATTCTGAGTGAAGACTGATTGTTCATTACTTGCATATAGCCTAAACTTCGGCTACAGCTTTGAACACCGATTGATGAATGTAGTAAATAACTGTAGTTCGAAAAACAACAGGCGACTAATTTATATGCCTGGGAGCTTAATTTAACTTGAACATACACATTAATTTGCATATAATTTTGTAAGGCTATTTCGTTTTCATAACTCTAGTGAATTTTTTCAGACAATTTTACTGAATATCTTCTTACTGGTCACACACATATGCTTCTACTATTGCTGCACACATTGATTTCATTTTTGTACCCTCGTTACGGTCAACATAGAACACGACACGCCAGTCGCTAGAATTGAACTCGCCTTTTAGGCAGCGCGTGAAATTCAGTGCGCCCTATTTATACAAATGTTCGGAAGAAACAAAATGAATGGAGAGTCAACTATAAAACTGCAAGAATTCAAATGCAACGAATACATCACTTTTCGCTCAGCATCTCAATAATTATGTATAGTATCCTGTGCACCAGAAAGAGTGCGCTGAGCCACTCTCTTCCTTCGTAGAAAAGGAGACACGAATACTATGGCTTAAGTAGCATCCCATAAAATATTCTATATTCTCCTGGGAACATTATATCTTGATGGGCATGATGGTTCATCCTGGGGATTCTACATCCTTCTGGGGATATTAGATCCTCACGCGGATGTAACTTCATCTGATGACATCCTCCTGAGGATGCTACATCCTCCTCGGGTTGCTACATCTTTCAGGAGATGTTACATCCTCCTACCCAACGCAAAGCCTAACCTGGACTCCCTCACACAGTCGAATAGAGTGGCTTTCCAAAGCCTCAATCTCATTGCTTTGTGGCAGCAGTTGCCTCCCTTCTGACGCTCCTGCAGTACTTTGAAGGGGGCGGACTGCAGCACAGATGGATCTGTTGTGGCGGGACTGACTGCAGTGGATGAGATTGACAACGCGTCAAGCAAGGGCTTTGGTTCGGTTCGGCTGTATCAGAATTGGTTTTGTATTTCAAACACGTTGTGTTAGGTTCCTCGAGTTCATAGAACGTACGAATGAAGTTTCAGAGAACAAGGAGCTTCCCAGTTTTCTCATTTAAAAGGCTAGTGCTCTATCACAATAGAAACGACAAATTGTTCTTGATATTCACTTGATAGTGATAGTCTTGGAATACTTAACTAGTCACGGACCATTACACTGCATTGAGACTACTGATGACTCAGTGAGTCATAGATTCTTCCAACTAAGGGACAGGTGAAGAAAAACTACTTTACTAACTGTATGTAGATAACGTACATAGGGCTACAAATTTCTTTTGAAACAGTACCAGGTGATCACCATCTAACGCCTTATTAATGTCGTCAGCGTTTTCTTCCCCCTGCTTTAGTGACGTGAACGAGGCTGAGCAAACAAGTACCCATTGAGATTTTGTTCTTGACGCTCCCTTGATTTACAAGTCATTCACAGCCACAGCTGCACGCGAGGGCCTGGTGCTTCATACATACATGCATGCGCAAACAAATCCCTACGATGGGCTGCATTTTACTCAAACCCCTAAAATTTTTACAGCGAGAGCAGACCCAAACACACAAGACAAATTCCCGCAGCACCTGCGCGGGTCGTGCTCGGATCAGAAGCAGTTTGCAGAAAGTCGATGGCATCATTGTCGGGCAGAATTGCCTCTTTTAAGGTCATTAAGGAGCCAAGTAGCACAACTAAAGGAGTGCATGGCTGTTGCTCGCGCGAGCTAATGAGCCGCTAGTTTTTCAACGACGTTGTTGCGCGAGTTTAAAGGAAAATTCAGGAAGCTCTAATTTTTGAAGCTCAATGCTGCTCATTTGACAGAACATTTTGTCGTGGCATGTCAGTACACGAGCTGGCGCAGGGCAGTTGAACGAAACTAGTTTTAATTTATTTTCGAAGTTTTCTAGAGCCACCTAACCAACGTTATGACAAAGAGCCCCTGGAAAAATTCTCGACTACAAAGGACTAGAACTGCCCATGACAACGATCCCCTAGAAAGTTATTTGGCTTCCATCCAATCCTCTTTCCATAAATCTGACGTAAATTCAATGCTGGATGAAGATTTACTTCTAATTGCTATCCGTCATATCTTTTGTTACTTTGATAATAAAAGTTGATGTAATTGAGAGAGCAAGACCTCTCCACGGGCTGACTGAAGATGATAATTATACAAATTTGTATAAATTTTTGAAGTTTTTTCAAACACTTAGTTCCCAATAATATAACGAGCTGAGTAAGCTTTTCATCATAAGCTGATTGCAAATTTAATCCAATGTAATACACATACTTCGATATCGTCGCACCCCTATTATCACGAGAGCGCTTTCTGATTTTAATCATGCAGGCTGCTTATGAAGTTTTTAGCATTTCAAACACTCTATAGGTGATCAACATCATGCGTTTTATGCTTGTGACCCTCAAATATTGTTGTTGGATAAAAATGCACACTTTTTTATTCATTGTAAAGTCCATTCAACTCTGTCTGTTGGACACGCTGACAGCGGAAGTTGGAAGTTTTGTTTTTCATTCGACACAAGGCTGACGAAATTGATTGAATGATCCAGGAGTGCTTTGATGCTCTCAGGGCATTTTCTTGGAACAATAATTTTAGGTCGTTGGTTTTGTTTTTGTTTTTGTCGACCCCTGAAGGTCCTTCTAAAGCCTTGCATGGCGGACATAAATTGATTAGGGATCAAGTAGTGGTTTAAAATTCGCTAGAATCTCGCAGTATTGGTTCTTTCCATAAGGTTGTCTGGAAAGTTCGTACCGATTTTTAGTACTTCATCTTTCGACTTAATTTAGAACATGATTGAGTACGGAAAATAGAATTGAACTACACTTCCTTTTAGAGTATAGTTCAAGCTAACTTTTGGTGAAAACAGCTTTGAGATTCTTCAACATGTGTTAATACTGTAATCCTTTAAAATTAAATATAAACAAATTTAATTTTGGCACATGACGCTTTCCTATTTACATAAAATAAAATAAATGCCTCATTAGCAACCAAAGAAATATGCGCAGTTTACGGTGATGATTCTTTATCCGAAAAAACTGTACAGAAGTGGTTCGCCAGGTACCGCTTTAAAGATTGTAGCCATAATGATAATGAGTGATCAGGCAGACCATCCTCAACAGATGAAGACCAAATCAAGTCATTACTTGAGAATAACCCACATTGCACAACACGAGAACTGGTAAAAAGCCTCGACCTATCAAAATCCGCCGTTCTTGAGCACCTGGTAAACTTGGGTTTGTAAACCCTTGGGTGGCGTTAGTGTAAACGGTTTTCAGGCTGATTTTGACGTACTGTACACTAATGTACGATGCTGCTGAGTGGTTCAGAACATGCTCTTCGCCAAGCTCCACCGCTGATGCTAGGTCGATTGATTGGTGCGTGGAAAAAATTGCAATTTTGAGAAGAGAAATCAGAATTAAAAGTTGTCATATTCTACAAGGAATGCAAGTTTTCAATTTTATACGTTGTGCTGAAGAAAATTCACGTCTATGAGACGTGTTCTTAGTTTTAGAGGAAAGTAGCTCATTACACAACAGAAAAATCGTACGATAAATTTTTTCCTCCCTTCCTCTAAATCAGAGAAAGACAAAGGGGCATCTTGAGCGTTGATGCAGAATGAACACAAATTTCTAAAATATGGCGGAGATTCTTCGCTATACTCTGTAGTCTTCCGTTGGGTGTGAGGCTGCTAGAGCATGTCGAATATTTTTCGAATTCTAATTCAATCAAAATATCCTTGTCTGAAGAATATTTCAAGGACGTACAGAATAGATACGTACAATGTAAACTGCAATTATAACCATCAACTTCTCTTACAAAATTTTCTGGTACTTAAAGAATGCATCAGGAGAGAGTATCTCGGTATGATGTGGAATTGCCCGTACATTTGCAACAACCAACGTAACTTTGACCACACTGTGCGATGTCGACCTATGAATTGGAATCGATTGAAGGGAGGCAATCCAGAACAGTGGAATCGCAGCCAGATAATTAGCGCAAAGCCTCCATGTCCGAAGTCACTGATTCAGTTCCTGGCATGTTTTCCTAATATGCAGGCTGACTCGGTAGAACAGATACGAAGCTTCGCTTTATTGCGAGTTCCCCTGGCTGGAACCAAACAAAACCCTAGACTTGAAAGGCTTGCCAGCTCGCGACGAGACTTTGATGTGCCTACCTGTAGGGGTGAGTGGGCTTGAGTGAGGTCCGATGTCACTTGACTCGAAACCGGCAACTTAACTTCATCCCGTCAGTTATGAAATAATAGTTAACATTATTACAGAATAACTTCAAGAAAGCAATACGAAGAATTTCAGTCCAATGTAAGCTTTCATGTATAAAAATAGGAGAAAAAAAGCCAAAATATACGAAAACCTTTACACCTATCTTCAGCACATATATTTACAATTGCATTCATTTCTTTTCCCTCTTAATTAACGAATTCTGACGTACAGGAGAAGACGGCTCCAAATGCGCCGGCACAAACGACCTCTGTAGAGCTCGCATTGAAGCATTGAGCAAACTTTCTCTCTTAGTACTTGAATTTTGATTCAGACTGGGAATGCTTGTACTCACATCTCATTACGGCGGCGAGATTCAAGTGGAACACTGCTACGCAATTTGCCAAGCTTGCTGAAACTTTTTCCAAAGAGCATTCTCCTTTTTCGTACATCGTGATGAACTACGTGTCCTACTTTCATAGATGAAGAGAAGAATCCTGCAGCTACGATGATAGCAAAAGCTTAATCTCAGATACAAATAGTTTAATTTGAGACGCGGAAAGTTTATTCTCCGACGCAGAAAGTTTAATCTCCGACGCAGAAAGTTTAATCTCAGACACGGAAAGTTTAATCTCCGACGCAGAAAGTTTAATCTCAGAATCAAAAAGTTTAATCTCAGATGCAGAAAGTTTAGTCGCAAACGCAGGAAGTTTAATCTCAGACGCAGAAAGTTTAATCTCAGACGCAAAAAGTTTCATCTCAGACGCAAAAAGTTTAATCTCAGATGCAGAAAGTTTAATCTCAGACGCAGAAAGTTTAATCTCAGACGCAAAGAGTTTAATCTCAGAAGCAAAAAGTTTAATCTCAGATGCAGAAAGCTTAACCTCAGGTGTATTTAGTGAGCACAAGATTCTTCATCCACGGTGATAGGGAGAGTTCAGGTGCAGAGGCCTCCCAGCTTGTGCTGGTATCAGCATTGCGTCGTCCACGTACGCTGAGAGCGTAGCTGGTAAGTACTAAGTACTGATGCTTGAGACGTGAGGTATCGTCAGCGATAAGAATATGAAACCTATCTGATTCGCAAAAGAACGTCGAAAAAAAAAGCACGCATGACTACTTTTTAATACTTCATTTTTATTCGATATTCTCATGGAAGCGCTGTTCTGCAAACAAGTATTTTACTGAGAATTGATGCTGAGACGTTGGGTCATTTGATAGGATTTCATTAACGTGTACTTAGTCTCCGCGATGTGCATAGATAAGATACATAAGATACGCAAGATACGTAAGATACCTAATATGCATAAGATACATAAGATATATAAGACACATAGGATGCTTAATATACATACGGTACATAAGATATGTAGGATGCATAGGATACTTAAGACACATAAGTTACATAAGATGCCTAAAATACACAAGGTACATAAGATTTGCAGCCTAGGTCGGGTTTCCCAAACTCCTTTAACGATAGTGTACGAGCAAGCAAAAGCCAATAAGGAAACGAATAGTTCTGCATTGCTTTTATTTTTAATCTTGGGTAGGTGATGGTGTGAGTGCAGCTGTGAAGAAGCGCATGAAAGCTGGCAGACAAGGGAACACTCGAGAGCGGGACGTTTCGGGCCTTCCATTGATTGGTTAACCGACTTCAAAGGAGGGAATTCGGACTGAACATTGCGTTGTAAAATCAACTGTGAAACAATCATGGAGTTTCAAAGACATCCATCGACGGGCTGCTCGAGTCTATCTGGAGAGCATGTCTTTGAAAATGGCCGTTCCTGAAACGCATTTCGTGCCATCCCCGTGGTAAGTGCTTGTACATCGAACTCCAGCTTCCAGTGTAAATTTATGCAAATAAGTTATAACTGGAACGTAAGGACAAAAGAACTCATCAATAGGCATATTTTTAGCGTTTCAATTCCCGGTTCATCGAAATAAAGGATCTCAAACTAACAAAATTAACGGATGTTTTATTTCGACTGAGTACTAAAATATTAATAAAGTGAAACCATTCATTATGTGATGGACGAACATGGACAAAAATCATCAACTTATTTCCTGCAGAAGCTGAACCTTTCACGCCATAAAAAGATTGCTGCAATTTATGAAAAAACTAATATTTTAGACTACGATTTTTTTTCTAAGCTATTCGCGCCAATCAAAATTGAATTTGTACCAAATGAAAATCAATTCACTCAAAGTGAACATTGATTTTGTCATTAACTCTTTGTGAAATGACTTTCTATTTGTGCTAATTTGTTTTCATTAACGTCTACGTCGAAACAGCCATCTATGGAAATGAGATTATTAGTTATCGTTAACATAAATGACTGAGAATGAACGTTATCGTTAACATAACGACTGAGAACGAACGTTATCGTTAACATAAATGACTGAGAATCAACGTTATCGTTAACATAAATGACTGAGAATGAACGTTATAGGCTTAATGAGACCCAGGACCATCGTTGGAGGAAGCTCTGCCTCTTCTATTAAACCAATAACAGGAGGCAAGTTAAATAATTCCAAACAAATTCAGTGTGCACTTTGCATTTAAAGCCTTGCTTAGGCTTAAATATTTTCTATCTTAGTTTGAGGAACAATTTGTTCATAAATTTGTGCGGAAATTTCTCGTCTACTTTTTCTCTCATTCTCTCTCTCTCTCAAATTAACGCCACCTTCAGTTCACCAAAATTTACATTCAACCCCTGTATTGTTGCGGGCAGACTCTGAGTTTTGGCATTCTAAAATGAGATGAGCGCCAGCTGAAGCTCCGCAGCATTAAAGAGAAAACCCTCACCAGTTCACTGGCTGGAGACAGGAAAATGCTGCTCGCTGGAGGTCGTG
The DNA here is from genome assembly GCA_014899125.1 of Orchestia grillus. Taxonomy (NCBI): domain Eukaryota; kingdom Metazoa; phylum Arthropoda; class Malacostraca; order Amphipoda; family Talitridae; genus Orchestia; species Orchestia grillus. The sequence goes on from VOMN01123454.1 coordinate 9,087, forward strand.
CTGTTCTAATCAAGTAAACTCATTAACCTCTACTCTTTGCATACAATGGACGTTCTCATTTCACCTCGAATCCTAGGTCATCCGTGCGAAGTTGTCATTTACCTTCGCTAGGTGCGCCCAACTAGCCATGCCAGCTATTCTCCTTCAGTCTTGCTGCGTCGCTCACAAATCCAGTGATATACACTCGTGTGGAAGCAAAACCGCACAGAAAATATGTAACAGAGACCACCAAAAAAAAACATTTCATTGCTATTTTTTAACGAGAAATGAGGCCCTTTTTCCTTTCCAGTTTAAGTGATGACGACCTAAATTTCATTAATGAGTTTTTGCGAGCTAATTTTGGCAAGCTTAATTGCGGGGTGGAGCATCACGGTAACAAGCAACTCGTTAATCCTAATCTTGATCCTGAAATCCAGCGGACTTCATTCTTTCGTGCCACAGCACGCGGCATCAATCATTAGTACACGTCAGAGGAGCGCTAATCTCGCTCACGTGTTCGCTGTGTTCTGCGTCCGCGAGTGCAATGAAGGAACAGTTGCAGCTGTTCACAATCGGTGAACTTAAAGTTCACAGAGTTGACTCGCCAGGGGTGCAGTGGAACGATCGTTATGTTCAATGTAGCCCCTTACTGCCGAGATCTGCCAGCGGCCACCAGCCAACGTTTCGTTCATGGAGATAATCTGCCCAAAAATGTTAGAATACGTCAGATAACTACCATCGATGCGAAGAACTGTCTAATGCCTACCGCAAAACTGCGCTAATTTTAAGAAGGCGATTACTGACGTCTGCTGCATCGCATGCCCCTGTGCTTTGGAATAAACTTCAGATTGCTCCACTCAGATTCCAAACTTATATAACATTATTTCACTACTTTTCATAAATTTACATAGACCAAAAATAATGAAAGACACGTGACACGAATATCAGAGCCTACTACAGCGATTCATGGGCACTGACAGAGGAAGAGGAAAGGGGAAACAACATTAGATGAAAATTACCAGAAAGGACTACGATTTATGTAAAGCCGAAAAAATATCTCAGTGAATCAGCGAGCAGTTTTCTGGTTCCTTCAAGACATCCACGGTTTCGGCGATATCGCCCTCGTGATAGTGTTACTGATAAATTTTACATATGAGCCGTCTAATTTCACTGAACCTGTTTCAGTAATTCAAAATGGATTAAAATGAATATGGAAAACTGTAAGCAGACCCGAGTAAAACAAGTTCTTCTCATGAATACTCGACATCTCAAATGTTGGTTGTACACCTCGTCGGCCCCCACTCCCCCCTCCCTGATGCAGGGGGCACCGTCCGACTGACAAGGTCAAAGCCACCAGCAGGATTACGAAGGCGTTGGGTCGGAGTAAGGACAGTTTAGGGCGACTAGATTCCAAGTCAGACATCCGAAGATCAGGCAAATCGAATTCGGGAGCTCAACGCACTGACTTCGAAAGCCTTATCTGTCCGGAGAGGCGACGGCGTCTGATTGAAGTTGTCTCAGCACCGAGAGATTGTGAACTTGGTATCAATGAAGATTATTTCGAATAACGTACTGAAAAACCGTTCAATTCATTTGATAGGAACACTGCCATGAATGTTACGCTTAGCTTTCTCATACATCAAAAGTTCCCTCTCGAATTCATTCAATCATCGCCTTTTGAAAGTGTTATTTATAGTCCTGATTATTATCGTTTATTATACCTTTTCTGCTACTCCCAGCTTCAATCACTCTAGGAGACCCCCAAAGAAAGGACAAACAATTGTTAACGCTCTTACGTGTGTCATTAGTTTGTCTCAAAATCTTCTCACACGTGTGATGCACTTTTCTGAGTCATGTAACAGCACGATACAATTGCCAGGGTTCAACGGAGAATAGAATATAAACATTATAATTATACCATATTCCACACGAACAATCAGCGTGCAGGCTCATCAGTTCATTTCACTGATGAACTAAGAATAGATTCAAATTTAAATTATAACAACGACATCTTGAAAGCATCAGTACTAAATTCCTTCTAACTCAATAAACTTTTACTACAGGCTCTACACGTTAATATAGCTTATGTGACACACTTAATGAACCCATCCATGGAATTCTGATATCATTCCCCCACAAATAAACTTAAAATGAAACTATTTTGCGAAGAATACACTCAAAACACTAATTCTTCACGGGACCACAGGGCCACGTACACCCTCTCAAGCCGCCCGCTGTTGCAGCACTGAGCTGACGAGTGAAAATTGATACTCCAGTCTTGGGAAAATTTCTCTGCGTGCTTCCAATTTTTATCGATCAGCATCCAATCATCATTTTTAAAAGCTCTTCTGACATATTCCCCGTACTATGGGATGAAGAATAATGACAAGTGTACGGGTAAGATGAGCTTTTCGTATAATCTCTGAGAAATAAAGAGTTCAATTCCTTCATAGACATTTCAAAAGTTAGATAAGCAAATATACACACAAATTTATTATCCAAGCTCAGTTCAAAAGCACTCGGCAACATAAATTACGGGAGGAGTTTCAAGAAACAAAACTTAGCCTGAATTTATAAAGCTGATAAGATGAAATCTTTGAGTTTTCTGAAAATACGAACTATTCATCGCATTTATCATTCTTTAGCATGACCCGCGGCTCTCTGGAAGCTTGAGCTCGTCTAGATTACGCTTTATACTGATGACAATCTGTCTAAGCTTTCCTGTAATCTCTTCTAGCTTCAAATCCCGTACTTTTCACTCGGACCGGTCCCGATAGAGCTTCTCTGATAGTCCCGCATAGCCGGCAGCTCTTGCGGCATCTCGCCGCGATCTCGAACAAGTCATCTCATTCCAGAGTCTCCGCATCATCGCCCTAAGCCTCCTGGGAAATCACTGGATTGCTGAAATTATCCCCAACTCGGCCTCATTTGCCTAATTCTTCATTAGACGCGTGTCTGGGTAATTTGCTGAGCTGTGTATTAGTTCTCATGCCCCTTGATTTACAAACGTAAAATTGTAAGTCACTTATGGCGAAAAGCTGCTTTTTTGCTTGGGAAGAAAAATCTTCATTTCAACTGCAGAAATGGTCATGAGAGGCAAAAACATCTTTGCTCTTAGGGATTTGAGGTGATGGCTGATTTTTTTAAGAAAGATAACTCAAATAAAAATCTACCAAAAATGATCCTAATTTGCCAGAAGTTCATTAATTTTTTATATGTAGCACTCACAAAACATCATACCATTTCCGCTCGTTAAAAGAAAATTGCTCCTTCAGTTGCTGACTTTTACTCACAGTATTTCTATTTCGTTTTGTCCATGGAAGAATCGGTATTAAAATATTCACCGATCGAAACCACGCCATTCAAATCAGAATACCGATGCCTCCAACAGGAGATAAAATCTTTTCTTAAAATCATATTTGATTTTGAACGGGAAATGAGTTCCGATGGATGAAACTTTATATTTTTTACGATTGCAAAAATGAGCACATTGATTTTAATCGCACGGTGATAAGCTAAAAATTAACTTTGGAACAGGAGAGAAAGAAATCTTTAATGTTCCAGTCCATGTATGTAAATAACTATGGAAGGAAGTGCAGAGTAGGCTGGCCAAGCGTAGAGACGAATTCAGTGTATTCTACAGCTACAGCGAAATATTTCATGGTGTAAGATTTATTTGGAAAGAACGATGCTGGAACATTGAGCATGTAATTATCAAATAATTGTATGAAACAAATCTTGGCAGAAATCTGGTAAACAGTTCTTCGTTGCTGGGGTAAGACCTGTGCTGCAAAATTGCTACATAATTTGTTGAATAATTCATAATTCAATATTGTACACCAAAATTTCACCATCTTTTGAAATATTTCATTGTATTTTGATATCTATACTATTGATATTTATGGTACTAAGGTACTAGTATATTCATAGTATTGTAATACTTTTCTGCAACATTTTACAAATATTTATTTTTACATTATGTAGTCGTTGACTGACCCTTGCAATGCAGGTGCATTATTTAACTAGGGAGTGTTCCAGTGAAATGAATTTCTGAAAATAAATATAGCTAAATTCGAAGCTTTGTTACACTTATAGTTACTGGAATAAATAAATATAGCTAAAAAATAATAAAGCTAAATAAAATAAATATAGCTAAATTCGAAACCTTATTACGCACATAGTTACTGAAAAATGGGTAATCTGGTTTCACAATGTTCTCTCTTCGCGCTTTCCTTTAAAAAAAGTCTCAAATTAACTGAAAATTCTCCCGTACCATTCGCGTGAAGCCAAGACAGGGCTAGGCAACTTAGTGAGAATTTTATGGTGGCGGAGTCGGTCTAATGAAGCGCCTCCTGGACGTTAATATCGCAATCGAAGTAAATCAGCTCAAGATACTGGCTAGCGTTGGGAAATATTAATGAGAATTGACCTGGAGGGTCCATAGTGCTAGGTTATGGAACACGGAATACGTAAAATTACCCAATAGAAATTAGTGTTTCTTAGGAAGAGCGAATAGCGCCGCCCCACACAACGGAGGGGGAGAACTGCTCAGTAAGTGCATGATCAACGGCAAGAGATAGAGAAAATAGGATGAAATAGCTTTGTAAGGTAAGCTTGAATAGGTAATTAGCACTTAGTTAGTAGGAAATAAGATGGAATAGGTAACTAGCGCTAGGGAATTTGAAAATTATATGGAGTAGGTAATTAGCACTCATTAATTGGAAATTTAATGGAATATGTAACCAGCACTTAGTAATGAATTTAATATGTAATTTTGTAAATTAAATTTAATATGTAATTTAGTAAATTAAATTTAATATGTAAGTTAGTAAATTAAATTTAATATGTAATTTAGTAAATTAAATTTAATATGTAATTAGCACTTGGTAATGAAAACATTTGATGAAATGGGCTTAATTTTTAGCCTATTGGAAATTAGATCTTTAGATAGCGTAAGAAATTATTACAATCGCAGCGAAAACTTTTCATTTAATCGATGTGTGTGCACCGGTCTGAAGCAATTCAAGAATTTTTCAGCGTAATTACGACTCTGAAATATCGAAGAGTGGAATGAAGCAAAATTTTAATGTGTTTGCAAGTCAAGCATTTGTAGCTCAGTTTTTTCTTTATTTTTTTGTTCCTCCAAATATTCCTCTTGAACAATTAATTGCTCACGAATTAAACGTTCAAGAATTGTTTGAGTTGAAGACGAGGATTTCCTCAAATGATTCGAAAAACGAACAATAATTTCTGGTATAAAAACGTTGAAAATGTTTGAATCCTATAAACTTGTGGATCATAAGTTGGTTCTTCATTTCCTTAATTCCTGTGCGATGTCTAGTCGTGAATTACTCCCATTTGAATGAAATTCAGAGCTCAGGTCTGGTGCTCACGCCTTCAGTCTTGAATGCATTCCAGTTTTCAGAAGCCCGTCATTTTTAGAGTTTCACACATCGCACTTTTCTATCGTTGTGAGAAAACACGCAGAGTGCTTATTGCTAAATACATGGAGCCGAGTGAAACATTTAATTCATTTACGTGGTGGTGTACGAATGGCAGTAATTCGCTCCCACGAGCTTTGTAAATGGTTTTAAAATCGCTGAGGTGAGAGTGTAAAAAACTGACGTGAGGAATGAAGACCATGTCAGACGTGAACAATGAAGAAAAATAAGTTTTTTATTGTATACCAATCTTGGCTTTGCAAAGGTTAATAACAAAAGTAGACTACCGAGTACTAATATAAAAAAAATATAGCTTCCTATGCCGTATATTTTCTGTAACCCACTTGGAAGTTTAAATTCCAACATTCCTCTTCTTCGTGACTTCATTGCTGTATTTTAACTTTTGGTGAAATAACTAGTACTTCCGAAGGCCTCACACGAATAAGAAGCTCTTTTGTCAAAGATAATACGATATCCAGGCGTTCAAGGACACCCATTAGTGAGCAACAGATAAGACCACAAAATACAGACGCATGAACGAATATGAACAAAAACATTCAGATTGACGGAACAGTCTCAGCGAAACGTATTGGACCAATCGTCTACCACTGCCTCCGTCTCAAACCTGAACATTGTGTGTTGAGCATCGGAACTTCAAACCGTGTCGTTCATACGACCAGCAATGGGACAAAATTAAATTTTTCTTTTACTTAGACAATCAGCACTCATCATTACAGGCAAAAGGTGCAGGCTTGACATCGAGGCACCTGTGGTCTCCCCCACACCGCCTGATCTGCCGCAGCAGAACTCCAGGGGCCTGAGACTTTGTTACCTTTTGATCTCGTCCACGCATCTTTGACTCCTCACCGGCACCCAGGCATGCCCTTGTACCCAGGTCCCACTTTGTACCCATGTCCCATTAGTACTTCAGCCCCGCTTTATACCCAGGATCTACTTTACATCTTGGACGGACCCACTTTTTACATAGGCATTTACTTGCATGCAGGTCCCCGCTTGTACCAGGCATACACTTGTCCCGGGTCCCACATCGACCAGGGACTTAAAATAGTCTCATCGACCAACAGAAGTCGATGGTAATCATTTTTCAGACGATTGGCTTAGACAACAGCAAAATTAGCGCAACTATTCGCACTTCCGAAGAGAATTTCGTTGGGAGTTGGCCTGCGGAGCTGAAATATATTCTGAGAGAACCCCAAATTTTTTTTGTCTCCTGACAACTACTCATTGACTCAAAATTTTTGGAATGTTATTTCCTTATTTTTACGTTAAACTTGATCAATTTATTTTTCAACTGTTAATATTACTATTCAAAGTCTTGAAAATTTATTTGTCAGAAGTGAATCATAGTAGCCGCTGAGAGGAAGCTTTTTGAAAAGTCATTCACATGGAGTTATCGCCACCGCAGTAAGCCACGGATCTTTGATATATTAATTCTGGAGTGAGTAACTTTCCACGACATATATGCCACACCAACGTCAGGCAACGACTGAAGTGCCGCTTCTATTAATAATATTGAGCACGGAGACAAGACAGCTGCTTCATTCGTATCCAGTATACGCGACCCGACAAAAATGACGGCTTAGCCGTAGTTTATTCACGAAATGAATTGATTTTTTCAGGGTAGCTGATCCTCATCGCGTCCTTGGAAGTCAACTATTCAGAAACAGATTATGTGTAATCAAAATACCGTCACGTCACATTCGATTTAATAAGAGATTTAGCTTCCTTAAGATTACATTAATTCACGATACGATATTCAGCATACTCTACACCGCAGCATATCAGCACCACTAGCAATAATGTTATGTATGGGAGCACGTGAAAAGTGTTGGAGATAAAAAATTCTATCTATCCACTGGGTGCTAGAGAGAAAGAGGCCTAAAATTTCACGTCTACCAGAAAGTGGTCACCCAAACGAAAAAAATAGGTTTTAAGCTATCAGCTGTTTAATGTTTGACAGCAGGAAATCCCACTGTACCTATAATAATAGCCCAGTGTTCTATTTTTGTTTTTCGTCGACGTAGCCTATTTACGGAAGTGCAAGTGATGCGTCCGAAATTTTCATTGTTTTGTTCCTCTGAAGATGCACGCTGCTCAAGCTTGCGACAGCGTGGGTAAATAGATGAACTAAAAAACAGTTGATGCTTCCGACCATCCCTACAAGATGGATCTTATTCCAACAAACGAGACAGAGTAAACTGTCACCGAGCAAATAAAAAACCGCCTTCCCTACACACGTGATAAGTCGACCACCTTTTACGGCCGTAAGCGACTCTAAAGTGGAAGCTGCAAATTTTTACTTTTAAAAGACACAACTTATAGTGTGATACTACAGAAACTTTATTTTCTACTAGTGCATCCATCTAGAAAGGCATTTCTTACTTCACACAAGGTTATCATTTCTGACATAAATTTTTCCGGAAATATTCTCTGTAGTTCAAATCAAACTATCGTGAATATTAAGATGTTTTGATACTTTTAAATCAAGTCATTCACAATTTTTTAAAATAACAAAGGACTTGCACTGTATGCCAGTAACTAATTATCATTTTTCACATCAGTCCGCAACTTGAATTTGCATCATGAATGTCACATTGTGATTCAGCAAATATTCGTTATTTTCAATCTTGAGGCACAGCTCACCGTGCTGAGTCGCTCTCAGCACTTTTGAAGAGAAGAGTTCTAGCCTCGCCCTAAAACATCGTCCCCCCAGGCATAGGCTACCCTATAGCCACGAGCCTTTCTACTCTAATTCTTATTAAAATTCGGTGCAGCACTTGTGCAGTGTTCACTGGCGAGCAGCGCAGTGGCGCGGTCGTCATGTCCGCTCTAGAACTTTACAGCCGAGATCTACCAGCGTCCATTAGCTACTGTCCTGCCCACTGAGGAAACCTGCGCAAAACAACCAGAATACGTCCGAAATCTACCACCGCCGCGAAGAACTGCCTAAAGCCTACCACGGGACTGCGCTAATTTTTAATAGGGATAAAAATGGTCGTGGAAGCTGTTCCAGTCTTCATGCCAGAGCTCCACTTAAACGCTCCTGAAAAGTGCAAATAAAACGAAAGCACGATTAAATTTAAGAGTAATTTGTCTGGAATAAGAAACCCGGTAAAGTAATCACACAAAATAGAGCACTAACTTTTTTATGTTAAAACTAAGGAAGCTTCTTCTAGTGACAAGTGCAGCTAATACCCTAGGGCTGGGTTGTGTTTTATTCGAACACTTATAATTGAATCTCTTTTTCTCCAAACGCGGAACTGGTTTGCGGATCATCTCTTGTCGTAGGAAGTGGAAGCGAACATGCGGCGAAATGAAAAGAAAACTTTGTTTAAATATAAATGAACCATGTGCCAATACGCTCTCCATGACGTTCCTGCATATTTCCAGTGCTCATCACGTTATTTGAGAAGAAATAAAAACACTTTCTTCCAAGAACAAGAGTAGAAGTGTAGCAAGCGAGAAAACTAGAAAAGATCTAAGATTCATTGCTTTCCTCGCGAAATGTAAACCATTGAATGAATTTTAATTTAAAACTCAAAATTTACTGGTATTTGAGTGAGAAATTTTGCACAAGTTCTCTCTCCCTGTTGACCAATCACAGTAGCTCCCTCTCACCGCTCAGCCAACCACACAACGCCGTCCAATGTTAACAACCGTCATTGGTGACGTGGTGAAAGTTCTAATCGATTCCGGCCTCTAACGACCTCTGTGAACTGCATTGTTTTAAAATCTCATAGCTCGCCGCTTCTCCCATTGATTGAAAAATTAATAGTACTTTGTTTCAGTTATGGCTGAAATTTTAAATCGCTCTTCATTTATGCGTTGATTAAATACTGTCGCTCACCCGATGAGTAGAATTTTTTATGTTTGCCTTTCGACTAAAAAAATGTAATCATACTTCACTTCCGATTGATTAACGTCAGGGATGACTTATCCGTGATGTGACTGTGTAAGTTCTTGATGATAAAATGAGCCAGGTATCAGAAAAAACATAGATTGGGTGATGTGTCAAAAACACACTACTTGTATAGAGGAAAAGCGGGAAAATAATTTTAAACACTGATGTGCAATTGTTAAATTTGTTATATTTCCATGCATAAGAAATACAGAGAAGTCTCAAGTACCTGACCGCGTAAATAATAAAATAGGACTTGTGTAACTACGTTGCTCTGTGTTGAAAGCTTGAACTGTAAATATATTAGTAGCTCTGTGAAGAGGTCATCGCACTGATGCCTTTCTGCCTTCTCTATATGACATATGAACTTCTCAGCCAGAATCTAAATAAAAAATCACGCTAACTATATTGTAAGTACAGAAATCTCATCTATTATTGGTAGTTTAGAAAATGTTCCCGGTGTACAATGTTTCATAACGTCAAACTCAAAAATCCATCGAAGAATACCCAGTCTAACCTTTCCGATATAGCATTTATAGGTATCTGTAATTGTCTGCACCCAATTATTTTTTGTCTATTATTTCATAAATTTAACCATGGGGCAGAGGAAAAATTATCTTGGGGAGTAGATCATCAGCAGTTGGTCATATCGCATTTTTAAATGCGAAAGTTATTTGCTACCTTCCAGCCTTGACCTAGAGAATTAAACGCACTAGTTTTATATGTACGAGCACGACGAATTTCAAAAAAATTTCGCTGAGATTGTAAACTTCATTTTCTAATTTTGAATTTGTCAGCATACTACACCTTAATCCATTTCATGCTGTACCTAAGGCGAGGCGCTGGCATTGAGGTGATATATTTTTTAAACAGGCATTGACCCACAGAATCCCTTGAGTAAATTATCCATTCGATGTACAAGTACATCAGAATAAGTTAGAAAGGTTTTAAGCAATAAATCAATTGTTGGTATGTCAACTGCATCCTAGGATTACACTGGTAGAATTCATGCACGAGATTCGTATGTCCTGTATTTCAACGCATCTTATTATAGTGAAGTCGAAAAAAATGAAGTGCCACCGGATTCCATTCTCGCCAAAACGTCTGGCCTTGACACGATTCAAGATACAAACGCTATCGCAAATGTGAAGAGTGGTGAGAATTAGAATGGGAAAAAATTCTTTCCAACGTGACGTTTCGGACATTCTCTCAACAGTGCAATAGGTCTCACGGAAACGGAGGCATATTGCTTTCCCGCGCAATTCGGAGCTCGCATCCATAACGCAATGCAAATATTCACTTTGGACTTCAAATTGATGCTGTCTCTTGGCCGAGAGAAGATGTTTGGGGAGCGAGTAGGCTTCGCTCGCTGCAATCCATCTCGCTACTGAGCCGCCCCATTTGTTCGTGTTTTCTGAACGCAAGGAACGTGTTCAGCTCTCCAACACCTGGACGAGGTTCCCGTCCTCGAAGAATAGAAAATGTAAGTGATAGAAAATGTAAGTGAGCTGGCCTATTCGACTTCATTAGTTCTCTGCTTCATCTGTGAAAGATGGCTGATCGTGTGCGAGCGTTGGAGGTGAAATACACCGAATGACCAGATGGTTTTGAAATGAATCAAGCTCTACAGTATTTACGAGAAATTCTATGAGAAAGTTATGATCCATTAGAGTTACCGTCTAAATAAAATTTGAAGAGAAAATCTAAATGTGTTACTACCTAGTTAAACTATTATTCACGCTACTTGTTTGTGTTTCTGATTCAATGAGCTAGACTGAAAATTACTGATCATGATCTCACAATTGGTAAGAACTAGACAACCCGTGACCCGTTGGATCAAATACAATTTAAATCATGAATTACTTATAAATATGTTAATGAAATTTTTATTATGACAACGCTCTTTTAATTACAATAATCTTTGTACAACATGAATTAATTAAAAAAAATCTTCCAATGAGATCTTCAAGAAGACTAAAATTTCCCCGCGAAAACTCGACTCTCATAAGCAAACCGTATCCAGAAATATATCCTATGCAGTTAAGTCGGTATCCACAATACAGGATTAAACGAAGAGTATAAATTTCGAATATCTCAGAGCCGACAGACAAACGTGCACACGGTTTCAAGAAAGCAAGCAAGACGACCAGAGTTTTAGTATTATATAGATAAATAGATGGATAGATTAAAAGTAGTTATTCTACGTGATTCTTCTAAATTTCGAGCATTGTTTCAATTCAGAGTATACACATTCCACCAAAAATTTCTGATCTCCCGTTCATAATTGGGAGCAAAAACTGAATAAAATCCACTTTTGAAATCGTTCCTTTTACACAATAAACTGATTGAGACTGTGTAACAACTCTTCAACTGGAGCACTTGGCATTACATTATTTTTTCTTTTCTATATTAATGTAACGTAGAGAAAATTATATTCTTACATTCTGAGTTGCATCAAATACCCGGAGCATTTATCATGAAAAAGTACTAGGAATATCATTTCAATTGTTTTTTTTAATTATAAAGCATCTGAGTGAGGCAAAACTCGCGAGTAAAGCTCACTCTCCAAATTATTAGAATGATTTGGAAACAATCTTTTATAAAGAATCAGTAATTAAAAGAATTTTATAAATATCTAGTATACTACAAGCGCAACACCCGTGAATTTGGAAAAACCATTGCAATGAAACCTTCAGCTTCGGGAAAATTTATTCCATGAATATGTACGCATGCTCGAATCCTTGTCAGTACTACAGTCTTCTGGAACACAATTGTAATACAAAAGAAATGAAAATAATATCATCCATATCTCGTATGGTACACCGCCGTGTGGAGACAAAAGCAACTCTTTTCAGAAAAAGAAGCGCTCTGGGAATGAATGAGTTTGAAATGCAGATGAACCTACAGTACTCGTGCGGCGGTGAAGGAGTCCACAGACTGTATTTGAAGCACCAAAGAAATATCCGATCATCCTGCGATGAAGTTTCAATCAGAACCTCCAGGTATGTCCTGTTACTTGAAAAGACAGATTTAAAAGAGTTTCTGGAAGTTGGTACGCGGGACAAAATTGCCAAATTTAAAAGTGTTTTCGCTTGGCCGAAAGAGATCGTGAGTTGGTTGCAAAATGAGAGGTTGGCAGCTTTAAGGGGTGTCCAATGCTACAGGAGCGTGTCAAGGAGTGTTAAGGGGTGTCCAATGCTACAGGAGCGTGTCATGGAGTGTTAAGGGGTGTCCAATGCTACAGAAGGGTGTCAAGGAGTGTTAAGTGGTACGGAATACCTCAAGAGAGGCTCAATAAGAGAATTAATTAATTTATGACTACTTATCAATTTCTGAGCTGGGTTTGAATGCCTTTTTTAAGATAAAACACATTTCCTCACATTGAGAGTCCTGGAGTTGAATACGAGAACCGTTCATGTTGCTCATCTTCAAGCATATCTGATATCAAATTTAATTTATACATGCATAGATTAATTACTTCAGTGCCATTGAACGACCGGTGAAAGAGAACTCATTTATGTCGATCAGGGAAATCAAGTCTGCTTAGGAGGAGATTCATTTATGTTAGTATAGACTCATACGAATGTTGGTAGGACTTAATTTGAATATTAGTATGAGCTAATTTTGAGTTTAGTTTAGTTCACTTTTAGTTCATTTTATTTGTTGCTTTGCTTAGTTTATTTTAGTTCACTTTTACTTAAATTTAGTCTTAGTTTTATTTTATTTTAGTTTAGTTCAAAAGCTAATATTAGTATGAGCTAATATTGATATTAGAACAACTGATACGAATATTAGTATGAGCTAATATTCATTTTTGAACAGCTGACACGAATATTAGTATGATCTTATATGAATACCGAACCACGACGCAGAAACAAAAAAGGCTCAAACAGACCAGCATGACACTCGTTTTCCTTCAAGTGTCAAATTAAATTCCTACTTCATACCTTAGTCTTGAATTTATATTTCAGATGCAGTTAAGGGAAACAATGTTCTCAGCAAAAAATTCTGGTGCAAAAGAAAAAGATTCCGTAGCGAGCGGGAAACCATGGTCTGTGTGAAGGGCTTTGGTGTTTGCTGTCAGTCCGGCATCTTGTTCTCTTTTGAACAAAGAGAGGTGCTGGTGCTCCCGTTGCTGTCTCTTCAAAGGGCCTGAGTTCCAGGAAGACAACTTCATAAATGATGCATCACAGGCGCTACCAAGTCCAACGCCTCTGGGTGGCCTCTTCTTTCTCTACGAATTTCCCCATTATAAGGATTTCCTATGAATTGTTGCAACATAGATATCCCTTCCGCGGATTGTTTTAATTGGGGCCATCGTGGATGAAATGGATATTGTGAATATTCATTAATGATCACATTCATCATTGTCATTTGAGTTGGATGTCATTACGAATAGTAATGTTATCAAAAATTCAAATACCCAAAACTCACGTTCAGGAGAAAAAAAATGTTGTAATTTTACATGAAGATCCAATTATAATTTCCATAATATCAGGTTGTAACACATGTTCTGTCCAATTTTTGAGCTATATGTTTAGGGCACTATTACTTCAATTTAGCTTGTTTATGTTGTATGCTTAACTATAGTAATTAATAAAATATTGTTTCGTTTTTCAGATTGTGTGATGATTATCGTTATTAATAACTATTTTTAGCCCTAATGTACACTCCA
>VOMN01123466.1:0-10689 GCA_014899125.1 Orchestia grillus
TTCAACTGTGGAGTCTTGGCATAACCACGAACAACAAAGCTCTATCTTCTATGTATGTGATCTGTGCTCTCGCTTCCTGTGTCGAATTCACCCATCAAATACATCACACACGAACTCAACCACACAATTACGCATCACGAAGATCACTATTCCGTAGGGGTCAGACCCGAATCTTCACGACGCAAACACATTAGTTAAGCACCCGTCTAAAACCCTCGTGTTTCTCTATCCATCCTGACCGAAATGAACGTAAAACCATCGCTTTGAGCCCCAGTTTAAAACTGATGACCTCTAGAGTCGGTGCGTTCTTTCGGTTTGGCTTGACTTTGAAACATTTATCCTAAGTCTCTGTAATCCTCGTGGGTTGTGTCTTGTGCATGTTTGGCCTTGCAATAATCTTACCTATTCCCGGAGTTTTTTTTTTTTGTAGCAAGAAATTTTTTTCGCTCGGCATATTTTGAATTAGATTGTTCATTTTTGTAGATTTTTGAGATCAGTTGAATATTTAAATTAAATATTTTTATTTCTTCTTTCTTTCTTTGTAGAGCACCAAATTTTTTACTTTATATACAGGCTAGGTTACCTAGTTCCTAAGAGTCATAAAAGGTTTAGGTAGCATTGTTATTGCATCTTTTGAGCCGAAAATGATAAATTGTGTTTAGCTCGCATTAAGTTTGAAGCCATTATGGTCGTACCATAATTTTTGGCTTTTTAACAGGCTTTCAGCGATTACTGTAGTTTCCAGTACTTTGTATGGAGTACTTGTTATTGCGATTTGGACATCATTCGCAAGCATGAAGATTCATGTGCTCAAGATCCCTCCTCAAAAATCTTTCGCGCTTGCCCTAGTAATAGGATGAATCATCAACCCATGGAGCAAGACGACAACAAAGTGTCATATGGCAGACACCAAAAAGCCCACGTGGGGACGATGCAAGGTGTGGTTGCTGTGCGTGAGTATCTGAGGAGATAGGCTAAATTTAACTATGTGCTACTGCGAAAATTTCCAAGTGACACAATTCAATGCGAATTTTCTGCTTATGGGTAGTGTACAGGAGCTAACACATTCATGACATCAGGTGATGTGATACAAGAAATGCAAGAAATGGTTGGCCTGGTATACTGCTTCCTAATTGGGAAGTATTCACTTTAAAGGGTAGAGGAAGTACAAATCCATTGGCCCTAATAATTAGGGGATCAATACTGCATATGTAGAAGGTTGTATAGAGATTTCCTAACTTTTTCTGCAATATATTGAAAATATTTCTACAAGTCTTTTGATTAGTCAATGTTTCTGGCAACATCGCGAGCTTCCGCGCACCACGTTCCGAGGTTAGGCGGTGAGTCGGTACCTTGTGGGAATCTATGCAGTACACAGCATGTACTGGTGATGCGTTTGTATTTACGAGTCGTGTGTGCCCCTAAGCCTAATTCTTAATTTATTCTACTTCGCTAACTGATCTATTTTCTAATTTCGACATAATTCTATTTCCATGTGTACCGATCCGTGTATTATTGGTAATTAGAGAAGATTAGCGTAGTAAAGTAAGCACCAGTTAATCTATTCCTATTGTGTCATGTGTTGGGTTGTCTATTGAGTTGCATTCCCGGCTGCATAGTGTGAGATGCAATACTTTCCTAATGAGGAAAGTTGTGAAGCCTATGTGGCCGGATAGTTCGGAGAAAGTGCGAACCATATTTGTTTAATTACAACGAAGAGCCTCTGCTGCACTCTGAAGTGACTGTCTTCATTCAACAAGTCTCTAGAGGTTCACTGACTGAATATAATCATGTAATTTTGACTTCGTAAGATATGGACTCTACTTCGCCCAGGAGGATAGTGTGTTACCAGAGATTAGTTCTTGTTTTGCCTGCTATCGAAAAGTTCAATGACATTGACACACAGTGGGCAAACCTACTCCTGACTGCACTTAATAACGTGAAAAAAAGACCAGCAGAAGAATACAGAGCTGCTCCAGGAATCAATCAAAAAGGCTCTCACGTCGGTTTAATTGACAATTTGCGAGCTAAGTCTACTGTTAAATGTTTCAGTGGGTAATTATTTTATAGAAGAACAAGGTGTTTAAAAGTTTCATCACCCATCAATTTCTATGATTTTATTTCACTTTTGAACGACAGAACTTTTTTACATTTGGGTCTTTGTAAACTAATTTTTTTGTACAGTGGAAGGCCATCATTTACTATCTCAATAGACGAAGTAGTTTATGAATGATCTAGTGAGATTCTTTTCCGGCATAAGTTTCAAGTTTAGTTTTGCTGCTCACTTGGAAGTCGTCTAAGTGATGCTAGTATGGGTAAATTTGTGGGCGAGTTAATAAGAGCTTCATCAAAAGTGCCGCATTATTCCTGATGAATCATTTTTAGTGATGCCTGTTTATTCAACACTATTATTGGCGACATTTAGTAACCAATTAAAAAAAGTTTTGACTAAAATAAGGACTTTAATGATAAAAATTGTGACGGCCTTCCCTAGCAAAAGCCAGGTAATCCGCTGTGCATGCCCTTTCTAATGGTAGTCCTTAGTGCCTAATGGAAGTCCAATCCTAGAAATTTTCAACACCCTTCCCTCCCCTTTTTCTCCAAAGGAAGCTTCTTCCTCCTAAAGGTACGTGAAATTATGAGTTTTCGTAAGACCTGCAAATGGTATAATTAATTGCAACAACAATAATTAATTAATTAATTTTGACAGTTATGATTACAGGAAGTCGATTACGCACTAGCCACTGCGGTGAAGTATAATATCAAAAGTTTACACTTGGATATTACTTGTCGTACAAAAGCTGACTTAAAAATTATTCATTCCTATAAAATCTAACTTGGGGATTACTCGTGTCCTCAAACTATAACTTAGAGCTCCCGAACTACTCGCATTTTATAATTTAAGGAAATTACCAATAATGTGCGCCCCACATCTGGGGACAATCTAAAATCTTCCTTCTTCATCACATGTCCTAGAATATAGCCTAGTTTGATGCTAATGAAACAGCTTTCTCAAAACTATAAAAAACAGTCGGGAATGGTCGCTAGTGAGTTGGTGGTTAATAAAATGCGCTCTTTGTGGGTTACTGTACTCAATTCTGGTCATTTAATGATAAACTATGGCGTACTGATGCGATGAGGGAGAAAGTACGGAGCGATGGAGTGAAATGTGGTGATGGAGGATGAGGTCATAGCGCGATCATTGAGTTATAACTTACAGTGATGACGAGAGATCCAAATAAAGGTAATGAGGCGAGTTTGGTGACGAACATTAACATAAGATTTGAACAAAATCACAGCCAACATTTCCGTGTTAGTATCAACCTTTCCTCAAATTTGACACTAAATCACCCGTGACAGAATTATTTCTTTAACACTTCTACAAGTGTCAAGAAATAAACGATGCAACTGTTAAAAGGAAATGGGCAACCGTACGGAAATCTAAAATAAATAATGCTTTGGATGACACCAATTTGATAGAAATCTCAGAGGTTGCTTCCTACGCTGCAGAAACACTCCATACCGCACCGAAAGTATCACAATTTAACATCATTAGCAGAGATGTTTCTAGCACAACGAATCTTCACAGCTGCAGTTACCTCACTCGCTCACATCATACGGGCATGTTATGAAGTCACTGTGATACGCTGGAGCTCGTGTCGTCATGGGAGATTGCACGATACAACATGTTTCCTGCCACGCAGCCATTTCCTTGGAGGCAAAATGTCCCACCGGTGGGTCACATTGCAGGAAATGCGATGACTTAGAAGGGACGGCCGTCTACCGCGTGGTGATGTCCCGGGACCGGTACTTGATGCCTCGAGACTTCATTTCCCGGACGATGGTGGGCGGCAGGCGGCCCGTCACAGAGATGGCGTACACACCCCGCACGCACCGGTCTGGAAGAGAACAACAGCGTCCGTGAAAGCGCCACACGAAGTGCAGTGAAAATTAATTATTATAAGGACCTTAACATGCTTTACATTCACGCAGCCAAAGTTCAGTTTTTCTTTACACTGATACATTAGAGATCACAATACTTCAACCTATTAATACAAAATGTTTACTTCCATTGACACTGGATGGTAACGGAACAGAATAACATCGTTGATAACAGAAGTAGTGGTATAGATGGCAGCGCTCCAGTGACTCAGACTACGTCTCACCAAAAGAGATAGGACCATTCAGTATAGACTACAGCAAACAGGGAATCTATGTGTTCAACACAAGATTTTTTGTGCAAAAAATAACAGGTAAAGAATGAAGAAAAACAAAGAGCAGATGGCGAAGAAGGTGCGAAATATGAAAAAAACAATGTGGGTACGAAACATACAAGTCCCGAAGGTCCACCTATAGCTGAGGTAACCCGACAGTGCCTTCCTGGAGAGCCCAGTCTCCATAGCACGATATACGTTACACAAATCTAACAAACAAAACCCTACTGGTTTTCCTATACTATGAAGAAAAAACAAACAAAAGAAACTTATCTTTTCACTTAAAAGAGGAGTACCCAATGACTTTTAGCCATCCCGTTTATGGAATCGCATTTATTTCCCCAACAGGACAAAAATTTTCCTCAAAGTTTTCTTCTGATATAAACGCCAACGGACAATTAATTTTTTAAACAATTGCACGTTCTATAGAGACATTAACTTGACGCATTTATGAGTGATACCGCGAGGGACGGGCCCAGCCTAGCTTCTCCGCCCCGCCCTGTTGACAAATTTATAAAATAATTGATGGAACACTTGCGTGGGCATTATTATGGACCACTACAGATGCCCCAGCACACGAGTTGGACTGGGAAGAGACCGAACGCTAGCACGTCAGAGGTAACAAAAAGTAGTTTGAGCCCGTCGCCCTCTCACAAACTCCGCATAACCCAAGGCTTGCACTCGGTGCGTCTTCTTTCTATCAGGACCACCGTCAAGGCTTGAATACAACTTGGCTTCGAATTCGTCTTGTTCAGAAGTAGCGTGCATGTGGACGAAAGCACATAATGCGATAGATTTCTATAGCAATATTTCTTTCATTCAAAAAGGTAAGTTGGTCTCGTAGGAATTAGGTCTTACAGACGGTTGCATGCACCCAATGACGATCGAGTCAGTAACTTACGTTGTGTTTGTAAGCGTGTAAATTGCTTGGAATTTTCTGTGGCTACATGTAGAACCAAAGGAGGGTGACATATTGAATACGTCACAAAATAATTGTCACTAACTTTAATTTTGTAACATGCATGTCTCAAATACTTTAAATACTCTCAAAGTTTTTCTGTGTCGCCCTGTATGAAGACACGAATAGCAGAACAACAAGTCACCGCACTGCCAACGAGCGCTTCGAGGTTTTACTTAATGAAAATGAACAAATGTATAAAATCTTAAGATAAGGACACATTTTAATGAGAGGAAGAAAAATCTTAAGATAAGGACACATTTTAATGAGAGGAAGAAGTTTAACAGTGCATAAAAATGAGTTATTTTCTGATTGCTCGCAGCATTTAAATAATCGTGCATATGTATTTTTGTCCATATTTTGTCCTTCAATTTATTCTTATCCATCGATGGCGCAAATCCTGACACGTTCATTCTTAGCAAGATGACTCATTGCTGTACGATATTTGTCTTCTTATTTACGCATCGTCCATTGTAACCTCCAACCATTGAAAATACATAATTAGAACCTTTAAAACTATGTACAGTACATATACCTTAGATCCTGGGTATTTGGGAGTCCTATTTACAAAAAACATACAAAAACCCCAGTATGCAAAAACAGAAGCAATATTTTTGCAGGATGAATGTACATTGAAAAATTCACATCAAAATGCAAACCAACAATGTGTTCAAGCACCAAATCAGAGAAAAAGGCTCCCAAATAACAAGGTTAGACAGCACATTGCTTAGCTGAATGCACTCACTTATTCGCTGCCACTTGGCCACCCAACTGTCGTCCGGTGTCATCAGGGCGATAAGGCTGGATGGAAAACGTAAAATTTATTTACTATTTGAACTGAAGTGCGTAACACAACACAGCGTCGTCATCTACCAGGAGAATGTCACTTCAAGAAATGAAGATAAACAACAAAGAAAAGAGAAACGTTCAAACACATGAACAGAGACAGTGACAAAGTAAATTAATTGGCAAAGGCAATTGCCAGACCTAGTCAACAGCCCTATTACGAAGGAAAAAAATAGAGGGCAATGAAGTTACACAACCAGACCCACAACACACATCCTAGGACCTGCTCTAAAAAACATTAAATTTATACACAGCTTTTATCCCACCACTACACTTCTCAGCATCTTCTATGAGGAATCACTTTTCTACAAGGTGTTACAAAAAGGAAAAAAAGGACATGAAACTGTAAAAACCAGAACATATTTAAAGAGTGAAGAGGGGACAAAAGCACAATATTAATATTGTACTCACCCATTATCACCCAATCACTACTCGATTATTCAAGATTTACATTAAACGAGACTACACATGTAAACTATTCAACTATTCTACAAACTATTCGGTTGAAACTATTCCTCATAAAACTATAACTCATACTATTCTTCACATTCAATCAATTTGGTTGAAAACTTTGGAAATTATGTCATTAAAATTGACATCACAATACTGATTGATCAATAAGTTCACCATAATGGAATTCCAACTGTTGAAGTGATGAGTTAATATTTATTGTTTTTATTTGATGCAGAAAGCACCAGTGAGGCTAACAAAAAATACAAAGGAAACACAGAATGGAAACTGGTGATGCATCAGCCAGAGTTACCAACCCTAGTTGATACTTTTTGGCCATGGAGGAAAGAAATTCAAGGTAAAGAATAAAAAACCATTTCAGATTGTCACCCTCAGAGCAGCTAAATTTCCTGTGGGTATCTGGTCTCTCTGAGGAGCGCCACGTCTCTTGTAGCTCTGGTAGCTATGAGCACGTCTCTTCAAGAGAGGCAAGGGAATCCTAACTATCTCCAAGGCAGTGTTTTTCCAACTATCTGATGAGGTGGACCGCCATTATTTCAATGTGCCACTTACCAGTAACATTCTCTATTGATATTAACTTATACTGGAAAGGGTATACAAAATGAACATAACATAGGTTGACCATTTTTGTCTTCTATTTAATTTGAAAACAAATAATACAATATCAAAACAGACAAAACCAGTACCGGTAGCTAAAGGCTCGGGCACCGGCATTGGTCTGCAAAACACCAATTTAAGCAGCACTCCCTGAGGTATAGGAATACTCCAATGGGAGTGAAGTGTTCACACAACAAGATATAACACACATGACACCTCAAGTAAATTAATGGATCAATATGACAGGTCAAAAATTCAAATCACCGTACAAATATACTGCACATTTCAGTCGACAAAATGCACAGTGAAATATGTGCAGGAAAGCTAACACCCAAACACACAGAGCATGTTACAGTCCCATAAGCAGCAAGCCACAATAGCACTCATAAAAACTTTGCACTTACCCATCAAAATTATTTGAGGTGCAGTCATAGACATTGTCTCTGTTGCTCTTCATGTGCAGGAAGCCATCGCAGTTGTCGCATCCGTCGGCCTCGAACATGTCCGAAGTCTGCAAATTCAAAATGTAATGGCATTTGTTGCAAAATGCAAATTTGCATCCAGAACATTTTATATATAATTAACAAAAGTATGAGTACACTTGATATTATTCAATTCATTTCTATAAAATATGACATAGCCAACCCAATTTAAGAGAAAATTCTCACTGTCTAATCCTGTGTAATTCCTGGATTAAATTCTGAAGTGTTCTTAAAATTCTGCACAAAATGTACTTCAAATTATTTTCCTAAGAATATCATCTTGTAACAATTCTAAAGGACCATCACATGGTATTTCAATAAACCCATACAAATAGGTCACATCATCACAATTAGCTTGCTTCACTTTTGCCTAAAGAAGGGACCCCACAACACAAACACCACATTTGGCATATGCCAGAACTGGAAGGGCATATGCCATAAGCTATAATTTAATTAGGTGGGCATGAATAATCTTTGCAATATGGCAAACATTCCACAGGACAATTTCTTTCACTACACTCCTTTGGGCTGTGAGACCAGTGAAATTTGAGAGGCAATGATCAACTGATGGGCTAAACTACACTTTTAGAAAACAAAAAAACATGTCCAACAATTGCACCAATACCGATTGAAATCACCCACTGACTGATTTTGAAAATACAATGAATTTCGTCATAGACACTCATGCTAACAATTAAAATTCTTCCCATTTCTGAGTCAGAAGGTGGCCAACATTTCAGAGGAAATGGACCCAAGCCTCACCTTAATGAGAGAGCAGACCATGCAGGCCCGAAGACCCCNCCCCTGAGATCCTTGGGAATGTTGTCAGTCATGTTGCAGGAACTTCAAGTCTTTCCAAGGCACTTCAATGATAAAAGACCTCCACACATGAGTAATTTCTCACTATGATCAAGTATGGAGGTGTTGCAACAGTTATACTGAGATGAGGAAATATTCGTACAGGATATCCCACAAAAACCAATTCACATTCAGACTTGCCCCACCTGTCTAAAAACTTATTGTCCTGATTATAGTCTGCAACAATAAGAACATGTTAAGCTAAATTTTGGTCATCTTAAACAATTTGAACAAACAATGAGCACTTCTGAAAGGCAGATATTTGAATACAAAAGTACAACTTATGGAATAACTTGAGGCACAGCATTGCAGACATGAAACTATATATCTTCAAATATGAGTAGAAAGCAAAATTCTTACTTCCTATCTCAAGACCATAGCTGTTCAACATCATGTGTTTGGACACCGGTAATGAGCATTACAGTGAAGGAAGAGATTAATAGAAGTATGAAGTGGACATCATAAGCACAGGAATAGTTCACCAAGTAGTATGTGATGAGCACTACAGAGCACCCTAAGAAAGGAGTAAAATAAAAGTGTCTTCCTCACAACAAAACTATACCCACCAACAGCCTCCTGCAACAAGTATTGCTAACTAGACAGCAAGTCTTTCAAGGTATACACAAAGACAGATGTTATTAGTTCATCAGGTTTATTGGAGGGACAATATGAATTTCTTTATTATTGAGCTAAAGATCAGTCCCAAACTAACAACCAAGAAAAAAGGCCCTATGTCCATATTTGGGAATTACCATCAATTCCTAAACAAATTTAATAATAAGAGATCAATACCAAGGCAAAGAAAACCTAATGGGTTTTAAAATAATGAAAATTTGATCTATTAGAAATGAAATGCAGGCACAAATGAATTTTAATATAAAAGGATTCATAATAGGTTCACATTTACTCACCATATATAAAATAACCAGTGACAATAACAATAGCACAACCATTGGTTCTCCTTAATAAGAATGCTTTATTAGTCTTATTTGTCACAATATAGTGAATAATCCATTTAAAAAGAAGTCGTATTAAGGATGGCAGCCCTTCGGTAACTCAGACCATCTTGCACTGACAGAGAAGTTACCACTTAGTGGTATGGACATAAGGGAACAGAGAATCTGAGCACAAGGCGTGTTCCTACACACAATCTCTAGCACATAAGGAGGAATAAGAAGAAAAAATAAAGAATCAATAGCAAAGAAAGCATGAAAATTGAAAGTAAAGTAGGCATGAAAGATTGAAGTACTAAAGGCATAGCTAGAGCTGAGGTAACTTAACATAGTCCTCCTGGGGATGCCAGACCCCATACTATGAGACAGACTAATCTAACAAACCTGACCCCATTACCTTATGCCATTAACCTATCTTATTTTCATGAGTCGTTCTAAATATAACACACCACCTAATTACAACATAGCAATTGAATATTTCACTAAGCTATACTGCATCTATCAAAAATATCAGGACGATGAGAAAAAATTTAAATCTGATGCAGCTTCTACTGCAAAACATAATAGGAAATGTAATCCTGGGGCAATAAAGGCAACAATGTAAACTAAATTTATTCAAAAGATAGAATTTGTTCAATCCATTTTTTAAAAAATGCACTGTACTAGTTTTGTAATACATGTGAAAAATTGTTGAATAAAATGATAATAAATTACCATAATACTTCCATTAATTTTATTGACATAGCAAATGAAAATAGAGAATTATGTACATGTTTAATAGTACTTAGTATATAGTCCCTTGCTTCCAATTGCAGCATAACATCATTTGATGTAGGAGTGAATTAAAACCTTACACTCACAACAGATACTTACATTCTTTCATACTTATTTTAAATTAATCCTCAGTTCATCAACATTCTATGGATTTTTTGCCTTGGATCTTTTATTTAAATTCTTACTTATATTCTCAATGACATTCCAGTCTGGGTTTTGAGCAGGCCATTCCATCACAATAATATTCCTCTCCATTAAAATAGGAATAGGGGATAATAACTTGAAATCTCTGATAATCAAGATACAAATAGGAAGGAAGTGATGGCAAAGAGCATATTACCATTACCATAGAAATAATTAATTTCTCATTCGGTTATTTAAGGGGACCTTCTCCAATTTGCACAAACTTTCTTGTTTGTGAAGCAATTCGAACGAAATTTTCTCCTCCGATGTAAAATCGGAAATAAAACTAATATTGCTCGTGAAATATTTTACGTTTTCTTTGTCGTTTTCTTCATAATGGCGATTGTTTGAAA
>VOMN01123485.1:0-11196 GCA_014899125.1 Orchestia grillus
TCATGTTGAATAGAAATTTTTGAACTCGAAATTAGGAATTAAGTCAAGGTATTAGTCAGTAATTGATGAATAAGTCACGCAGTTAAATTCAATTCCTAGTTCAAGGGAGATTAAAAGAATCTTCGAAATACAAGACGTCAAACAGGAGTATTGGACCAGAATTTTCATCTTTGAATATTTTGATGTAAATGTGTTGAAGGTCATACTGGACCTCGTAAACTGCCTACAATGGGAACAAATTCTCAACATGGATGAAACCGAGGATCCATTAATTAGAGAGATTCTGTGATATCTTGGCTCAGCTAAGAATTTTTCAGAAAGTCTCCTCAAACAAGAAGTTTTTCGCTCCTCTTAAAAGCCTTCACCTACATTTCCCCCATCATCTCATCATCCTGTTACCAATATGTAATTAGGAGTAAGTTGTCTAAAATCTTCTTGATGTTCCGGCGCAACTCATATTGGATGTTTTTAAACTGAGCTCGTATTGAGAGGCTCACAAAAGACATTGGCACCGCTGTTCAGGTGCCAGTCTTCATAACTGCTGCATGATTTCTTCGTCCCTTGAGTGGTTTACGTTTGACTTCCGGACTTACCAAATTTGGTTCGCTTTTTAGGAGCCCTTAGGGATCAGCTATAACAGTTAAACAACTTTTATCTTCATTTAGAAATGAATTTACAATAATTAACAGTACTGCGGGCTCTACTATGGTTTATGAAATATAGTTTTTCTGAAATACAAGGAAATGTAACTATCGATTTTGAGACTGCACTTATAAGTGAAGCCTCAAAATTAAGTAGGTCATGTGTTTTGAACTCTCAAGAGTTAAAAACCTGGAAATAATTTCCATTATGTAATTAAAACCTTGGTTCTGTCGGTTACCTTCGTGTTCTGCAGGTAGGTACTGTAATTTAAGGTTTGGTTTTATGCAAAGCATTTGCTAAACTGTTTGATTTTGTATTTCAGACTGATTGTGCTGTTTTTCAGGAGCTAACTAAGCCCCTACTTCCCTACTTTCCTCACATCTGCTTGTCTAGTGATTCCCATCTTGTCACGACTACTTCGAGCATTTTCAATTTGTGTTTGAATAAAATGTATTCGTCGACCACGAAGACTTCTTCTGCGTTATTGTTCAAAACGGAACATTTTCGATACGTTGAAAGCTTCCGCGTGTCGGGTCCGATTCTCTATTTGTTCCCAACAAAATTGATGCTCTGTATTGTATAGGAAATGATTTGAGAAATGAGTATGCTATTACTGCGGACTGCCATCATTTGTTCGATGTCGTTTGTAGGAACGCAGTATTGAAAGCGAACAATGAGAAACTTCTCTTCCATAACGTTTCTTTTACGTAAGTGAACGAAAAAATGTGCTTGGTACAGAGTCTATACCAAAAATGAATCGAGTGAAAAAATGACAGTAAATACGAAACGAGGATAAAAAATACCTGCTCATAGTTTTTATTTTCTAGGTCAATATTCTTTGTCCTCTTATGTGAGCCACTGATTATTACTGCACGTCTCACGCGTAACATAAACGCAAGCCCTGCCTCGGAGAACTGTGTTAATGGATCACCAGAGGGCGAGTTCCAGCCAATGACACAGTGCGTACAGCAGCAAAAAAGTAAAATTAAGAAAGTTACCTGTGGTTGTCGTGCAGGAAACGTGTCTGTAGAGATAAATTTAGACCAAAATATACGATAACGACGCTAGCGCGGCATGGTAGATCGAGATCGATTGTTGGCAGTTTATTTCTACCTCGATGGAAGTTTACGTACCCGAGATTTCCTAGAACAGGGTAGCAAGTGTAATGATGAAAGAAACAGTAAAATCAGTTTCAATCAGATCGAAGGCTTTACCTCCTTTTTAAATGATTACCTTACTGTTCAAAAGTGGATCTTTATCATATTTTGTTAACATCGAACTGTATCACAAGGGTCGTCATAATTTTATAACGGCTCTCAGTTTCGGTTTGTCACTCGACTTTATTTTCTGTATTAATAGGTGAACACGTACTTATAATGCGTTGATACGCGTTCAACATCGAAACTATAGTATCTCTAAAGCTGCATTTGAGGTAGCCATTCATATTTCAATTCGAATTTTTCCGAATGAAGTCGTAGAGTTCGGCAACTCGTCCAGGAATTATAGGACAACTATCATGTCTAGAAGTCATTCTTAATCATGAATCAAATAGTTACTTCAATGTGCTAACAAATGTTGATAACTGATTGCAAATTTAATGTAAAATACTCAAATTTTCATTGTTAAACTCACTAGGCATTTTTCATTGCTGTATCTTTATTTTTTAACGTGCTTACGTCTGGTTCTAACACCTTAATTTCGGTATAAGGAATCTATTGGAACCGCGTTTTTTCCAGAGGTTACGAATGAAAGCAAGAATCAGCGGTTTGGGTAAATAAAACATTTTCCGGGGATGCATTACGAGCTTCCCAATACACTTACGGAAACAAGATCGTGTGATAACTTGTTGTAATGAATAGCGGCTTTTGGTTAAGCAGGTTCAATAGCTGAAGGTATCTTCTGTGTATAATAATACACCTCGATAAATTTCCGCTACATTAAGAGTAATAATACAAGAAGATGCAATGAGTGTATAATTCTGGTGCATCAAAAAAAAGTAACTTGTCTAGCGAGAAATATTTCCGACGATCACCAGTTATTCTCAATTTGATAACTCAATTCGCAATGACGTTGCGTTTTACGGTGTCTGTTACCCAAGGACGGGAGATTTTGGTGACGCCGATCCGTTAATGTTGAAATTACTCGATCTTCGTACAATGACTTAATGGGTTATCGTGGTAATGTATACTCGTACCTTACATATTAATTTGATCGAGAGATATTATTTACAGACGTCGTGTCCATTCAGAAGAACGCAATTCACTCTAAATCCCATTCTGAAATCCCATTCTAAATCCCACTCTTCTTCACTCTAAATGGCCAAACAACTCAGATTTTTGTTCGTTTGCTCTAACAAAGAACAACTAATCGTAACCTGTTGGTTATCTGCTATGCGAAAGGCATAATATTATAACAATATTGTATACCAATAAACAAATCATTTTGAACGGAAGTAGATCACAGAAAACCCTTGCTTCATATCATTTGTCCTAGTCTAAACAAATGTCACTCCTTGAATTTTCTCAAATTTCAAAACGTGTTGCGTGTAAATATAGTTGCATTTTGAAAATATGAGCAAAAATATGAAAATATGAAAATACGCACTTATTTTTATTATAATGTTGATCTTAAAATTATTTTAGGAGGCGCAATTGAGGACTTGACAACTTTCTAAAACTCAACATAGAATTGTAATTAATTTTTTCATAAAAATATCGCTGTAACCCGAACTAGAGCAAGAAACAAAAACTTGTTTCTTCTGGTAAACGTTACTTCGATAAAATCCGCGAGCTAACATTTTGCTGGATGTTCAGTAACAAATACTAGTGTAATGGTGGAGCAATAAATCTAATTTCATACGTACTTTGGGCCACAAAACCCATGTTCATCAAGGAAGAAGATTCGCGGGCGATCGGAGATGATCTCGGCCATGAGGATCCAGCATTAGAGCACGACGCCCTGCGGCGGTGCAGCTTAGAGGAGGCGACCACCAGGCAGACCAGACCGGCCCTGGTCACTGGGGCAGCGCCCACCGCTCGGTGGCACTCATTCTCACTCCGTCGACCAGTGCGGTCACCCACGGCCTCGTTCCGGACGCAGGTCCCGGCCACAGCGCCTGGTGTAGCTTGCTTCCTATTGAAACTTGTTTCACGATTGTGTAACGCCCAGTGATCGTCAGCTTGGATGTGGAAACTGAACTCCAATAATCTAAATTTTAGATGCGTGAAAGAAAACTCAATTTTTCATGGTTTGGTTTGCCTGGTTGTGATACAATGCTAGGATTATTAAGGGCCGGATGCAGAATAGTGTTTTAGTTAAATGTTAGTCAACATTTATGATACGTGTTATTCAATATCACTAAATTTTTGATGACGATCGATGTTCACGCAACACAGGAAAGGACATGAAGTGGGAGCTCAAACGTGAGGAATGGTTTTATTTTTATTTTGTTTATGTTCACACATTTTACAGATGAATACAGGCGAGTAAAATAGAATTTAAACTGAATTATTCTTTAAAGAGCAAATATGTATCCCGTTTGCATATTTTCAACTAAGTTGAGCAATATTCAATCTCTGCGCTGCCCCACTCCAAATCCTAAGCATTTACTATTTTGCAGCCCAGAGATATGTATCGTTGGCTGAGAACAAGAGATAACGACAGTCAAATACTCTAACATCCCCGGGATATTTAGGAAATAATTTGAAGCATGTGGTAAATTTATCTGTCACGCATTGATTATCATAGGATCACAAGAACATTGCAGTTACAGTATAAATATTTAGTCAAGGACGAAAACTCGCTCGTGTGCGTAGATCATCTCTGCACCTTAAAATTTTTTACTCCTTCCGTCTATAAATTATCATCGTGAATTCATCATCCGCATTGGCCCGTTACATTCATTCACGGATAGCCCGATTTTCTCGAAGAGTTCAGGAGTGTCGAGTTAAGCTCTCGTCGCGCTTCATCTTTGTGGTGGTCTCCGCTCTTCAGAATCCTTCCCTTGATTGGGATCCCCAAAACTCTCATTTACAAGGTCTGCAGTGCGATTCTGAGTGAAACTCACTCTCCTTGGTTTATTTAATTTTTGTGTCGTAAACCATTTTCGAACCGACATGATAGTGCCGTATATGTGACGTGGGTCAGAACTGTGAGGTATTTAATTCCTTCATGAATATTGCTATAATGCCGTATCATCACGGCTCTAAAGCACACAATTTCCCTGAAGGATTGCGCAAAAACCGTGATTTTTGTCATGAGAAGCTGGAAGTTATAAATAACTGGTACAATACTCGATACGACCACATACATGAATTAGGGCGATGAAATTATTGTGAAGGAATTTTCGGGGAGGCCAGAATCCTGCAGAATATGGCACATCTCTGAACGACAAGCAAAAGATAGCTCCTTGTGAACCCGGATTAGGCCTTATTGAAAGCTTATATGCATACGATTGAAAACATTTAATTGCCAATTGGCTTGATTACTCTTAGAACATTTTCTTGCTTTCGTACCGTAGCATCGAACAGGAATCTCACTATATAATAATAGCCCAGTGTTGCTCGCTTGCTTAGTCTGTCAGTCCGTCTCTCTGTCTCGCTTTTAAGGATTTAGATAGGAGAAAATTCCTGAAAATTCCCGTTCACTAATCGAACTCGAACCTGAAAAGCAGTTTTCTCACTTCCATATTAAATTTTGTCAAATCTCATACATGTGAAAGACACATAAAAGCCAAATCCCCATAGCTTCGAAAGTAAGTGTGATTCATGCACACTCCATTGCAGTGCGTAACCATTTCTAGCATTGCATTTTGAGAGTCATGACTTCACGATTGAAAAATTGAAAACCTTGGAATAATGGAGAGAAAACCGATCGAAAGCGACAGTGTTTGCACCTCGAACGGTTGTTTCCTGCCAGCAGCTGACGCTCTGTGCCTCCGAATTGCTTTCTCTGAGAGTCTCGCTTGCTAGAAAAGCCAGCAGACGAAAATTAACTGGCACGAGAGAAAGTGGCTTTGAAATGCTCTGTCCTGGGACGGCGGCAGGGTTGCAACGCCTTTCAAACCTGAAAGTCAGGCTCATAAAGCTGTGGTGTGATGACGTAATCGTGTTTTCCGTTCGTGGGATCATCAAAGGCCAAGCTTTTTCATTAGGTTTGGACTCAGAGACTCTTTATTTTACCATGCGGGTGAATAGTTGAAGCTCGCTGCCAGCGGAAAAGCAATTGAGTTTCATTGAGTGAAATTTAATTTTCGATTACCAAATTATTTCACAGCTACACGAGAATATTTTCTTTAACCGATCACCAAATTCATGACAATTTTCTTCGTATTACACTCCTTGTACAAATATACGCTTGATATGAATCATCACATGTACTACATTCCTGGTATTCTTTTTAAAACAATCCGTCATTCCGGAAGCAAAACTTCAGTACCAGTGGACACTCTGAAGAGGCATTCACACAAGAGCTTCTTCTCTTCCCAAATTGGTGCTCGTGTCTCCTCGAGGAGCTTTCAGAAGGAACCCTTGCAAACAGATGGAGTGGGGCGCGGGAATAAATCAAAAAGACTGATTGCGTTATCAGTCTATCGTGCATGGCTTGAGTGACTATTTAAAATATTTCTAATATGCAGCTTGTTAGGAGAAAATGGGCTAGGAAATATGTTTCAGATATACTTAAAATAGAGTAATAATGCAAAAGAGACTATTGTAGATGCTTCGTTACCGAAGAATGAAGCATTCTTCTCTCAAGTAAAAATAATAAAGCCAGTTTCCTCGAGAGTGGAAACATGAGCGCAAATTTACTGATTGATTTATATGCTTCTGAGATACTCGTATTTCTGAGGCTATTCTTTCTCATTCCTTTTAATTAACTAAAAGAGTAGTACGCTTAGAAAATGAGCAACAGTTATTATTATAAATTTGCTGAGCTTCCGAGTAACACGTCGACGGAAAAATCAATCATATCTCCCGAGCTTTAATTTTAAAAAATCTGAGAACAAAATGCACGCATTTTTCATTTTGCGGTTGCTCGCGACTTGCATTTACGTCCAGCATGACCCCACCGGCGTCGTTCGGGCCTCGCCCGTTGTGAAGGTGTTCACATCTGCCAGATTAGTAATTCTGCTTCAGGACCTGAGTGCTTGTTGTGCAGCGACGGCAAATCTTCAGCTTATCGTTGTCATTCCAGCGACGAGCGATGAAGTGCGGCGATGTATTGAATTTTTGTTTACTCGCCCGAGCAAAACGCCCGATGCACAGTTTCGTTTCTGGACCGGCCGATGTGAGAGAATAGGTACGCTCTCTCGACGGAAATTACGCCGAGAATTGGTATGCTCCAACTCTGCGCTGGCTCCAAAATTGATGTTTGTGTTCGCCGGTAATTTTCCTTGTCTCTCTAAGAATGGATGTCCAGAATAGAAATTCTGTTCACGTGAATGGTGTTGTCGTCATGCGATGGTGTTCTCCATAAAGATTTCAAGTTACTTTCGAAAAAAATTTAGCCCACGTTAGATCATATATGCTCTTTTTCGTTTTGAAAATAGTTAAGTGTAATCTCCCAACTTTCAGATGCGAAGAGAATTTCAACGTCTTTCCACAAGTTGCACGCATATTACCATATTTGTGAAAAATCATGCAAAACGAATGGTCACTCCCAAATTTTCAATTAAGCTATACTATAACTCAGTTCAATTAATATTAAATATTTTTAATTGAATAAGTATTCAAGAGGCTGCAGTTACGTATATACGGTGTTGACTCACATTTCGATCAAATTGATTTCGTATTAAAATTCGAATGTATTCTTAGCCATGAAAAGGGTCATACGGTCACACCTCCATCACCTTACTCTTATTTTAACATAAATGAAACAGATTTCGAACGCAACAAATTTACATGTACAACGAACGAGTTTCGTCCAAGAGGATCGTAAAATTTTCTTACATAAAATTCAATCAAAACGCTATTAATTCAAGAGTGCTTTTGGTTTTCGCCAAGGAATGCTACTGTGAGTAATGATTCTCTTTGTACACTACATATAAAGAAATTATGCTTCCCTAAATAAAAACACGATGTTTACAATTCACATTTGTCTTCATGCGATAGTGGTTAGTGGTCCCTGGATGCGATGACCCCCACGAGGAAGCCGACCTATCGAACGACTGAAAATAGAAATTAATCTGACATAAATAACATTGAATGCATTTCTGGATTGTGAAAGGCTCTCCGTGATCGATTTTGAGTAATAAATCAAATAATTCGACATTGATTTTTGTATTAGGATTTTTTAAACTTAATATTCATAAGAATTTTTCTCTAGGTCGAATGTTTTAATTGTGTTATCTTGGTATTTTTCACTTCCCTACGTCAAATCTTGCAACAATTTTTGTGAGCTACTGATTTTTTCAGAAGAATTTAACAGTACTTGATTGCCTTTTACAGATCACAGATGAATAACATACTTGCTAACATTCTGAATTAGATATCACCATATCGATCTATTTAATTTTAGTTTTCTTCGGAGGAAACACATAGTGTGATTTTTGATCTGGAAATAAAAATTTTAAAGTGAGTTGTGAGCCGGTGGGCGAACAGACGTGTTTACAGCGCTTGCTGCCACCCGCAATCTACCTGTGACGGTAAGTTTACAATTAAGCCTTCTCATCGCTATGTGTTATGAAATACAAAAAATATTGAAAGTTGTTTTTGACCGAAGGACAATAGTATTTTTGGGAAACTGTATCATTGCATGGCTTTAGACTTAGAGAAAGGTTACAAAATAATGTGAGATTTTCATTTACGTTCCTCGGTGATTTGACGAACGTGAAGAAAAATCGTGATAATTCAAATAAGGGATGTTCACAGTAGACATGACTAGAGACAACGTGGTCGCAAGACTACGCTCTTTCACGCTGCCAGCCTAAAGGCCACGAGATTGGCACGAGTTCAACACCCTCTCATTTTAGAGCAAAGAGCACGGGGCTAATATGGTTAATCAATCATCTACTCTCTACGTGATTTAATCACCAGGGGCTATAACTTGCCGCGAGTGGCGCCGACTGTTGAGGTTTAATGCTACATCGTTACGTTTTGTATTAATATTTCTCATTCTCAATCGGGTGCGGTCTCAAAGGCAAGGGAAGCAGCCTGACGTGATCTGGCATTTGTATTCTGACGCTATGTAGGAGGCGATTTTAATTGAAGTGTAATGCTTAGTAAATGAAAGGTTTCTTAATTCGCTTGTTTCGAGAAGTTGTAATTGTATTAAAGTGACTTACCTACTTGAGGTTAAGCCACGTGGTCTGTTCAATCTATTGTTCATTCGATGCTGTGAATACATATCGATAAGTAAGCATGAATGCTCAATCGGCACACCTGCTAACTAGCATATGTGTACCCACTTGGTGAGAAAGAATACTAGGTGGGAAGTTCTCAAAATATACCAAAATGAAATTAAAAACTATCACTTTATGTCAGTCTTTAAGATAGGCTACAGGCTAACTCACCGAAAGTATCATTCAGTAAACGCTTCATGTGCACTTGCTGAATTTTTTCCTGCGTCACCTACGTGGGAAACTTTTCCGAGGTTTACTCTCAACCATATCATTAGTGCCATTTTTTTTTGTTTAAGATACTCGTAAAGACTCCTGTAGCCTCACAATGGAAAGTGAGGGGCTTAGCTAACAGGTAACAAGGTTGGTTTTTGTTTGAGAGAAGTACTCAGCAAAAAAATGGAACTTACCGCTATCCCGTTAGGTGCAGGGAAGGCGCTCCGATGCTGCCAGATTTCTCTTGAGTTTCAAATACAGTTTGGGTCCAAGCTATCGCTGTTCTCTCTAGCATTTCCCAAGGGTCCTCACCACTCGAACTCTCCCAGTTTTTATTCTGTTTTTGGCAGCTTTCAATTCATTTGAAGCAAACGTCGATTGGGCCTGGAGTTTGAGAGGCTGAAATATGCATAGCTGTGCACGGGAACGAGACAATTTCAATCGAAAGTGACACGGTAAAGTTATTCTTGATTTCTGATGATGCTGTCAATGTCTCACACCAATTTAATTAATGATATAGGCTTAGACCAAGAATTATCGAACACCCTTCCGCTGAATTTTCAATGAATGATAGTCGCTGGAACGAATAAATTATGTCGCAGTAATTTTTAAACTGCCTTCATTTATTTATTTCTAGAGTGCATGGATATGAAGCGCTGATGTTTGAAAAATTGTATGTGTAATGATTCTCAAATACCTTAACTTAAGCTGTCCGGGAAACAAATTTTCAAATTCTCAAGAGAGTTGAAAAATATTTTCACCTATTAATTTATAATTCTGAAATAAACCCAAATGACTGAAACATTTTATATACAACATTTTAATATCAAACTTTGTTTGAAAACCCAAGAAAACAAACTAGTGACCAGGTCAGTAAGTCCTGTACGTGAACGAAGCTACGCAACAAGTGCACAAACGCGTGAGAAAAATTACTCATGCCAATTGTTGTGTTAGCAAAACGAGACAACGAAGTTGTTCTGAGGGTTCAGAATTCCGCCATGCAAAATTTCTGAGTCATTTCCAGTGGCCAGTTTTGACACTATATACAACATTCTTCCATGGCCGCAACATACGAATAGACGCTCAGATGTATGCGATATGAGCGTGACATCTTCAAAAAATATCATAAAATTTGATAACATGACCCGTTTTAAGTAGGAATCAAATTAGGGAAAATGCTCATGAAAATTGTGCGTAGGTTTTAGTTTCTTACGCTAAATTTTTAACAAAATGTGCTTTCTGTGAGTTGCAAAAAATGCAAGCGCTGAAAGGTACGACCAAAATACTTCAATCATGAATCGATATAGCAACGCGGAACTTCATTAGTGACTTTCTTGATTTAAAAGGCTTCGTTGTTAGGCACAAATACGAAAGATGATGATATAAATTGTTATGATTTTCGATGCATATCCCTCGATTCATAATGCTAATATAATTATTATGAAACTTTGACAAACTGTTACACTTAATTTTACATCTTTGTAATCACGAACGTCTTGATAGCTGCTTTTAACAGACATATTTTATCAAACAAACGAAATAAAACTAATGGTCGCTCGGATTAAGTTAACTCAGAGAAAAAGACATAAATGGTTGATCCTGTGGGTTGATAAAATGAGTAGACCTAAAGAAAAAAAATAGGCCTTGTAACACACACTAGAGTTTGTGGAATTCCTGTTAAATGCTCAGTTAGTGTCACTCATCTGTGTGTGAGAACCTTCATTGAGGAAAGACACAAGCCATAAAATCTACCATATTTACAACAGGGATAATTATCAAGTGCGTCTCTTAGCTTCTATTTTGAGTGCAATGGATCGTGATAAGGCCATCGTACGACCTCGTACGACCATTTTTGCTTTCCAATGGGTTTCATTATGTAAAAAAAAATCTTAATGAGTCATAATGAAAACGTAATTATGTTTTGCATTCGAGTAACTGAAAACGATATATATATATATAGAGAGAAACACGATCGTTGCTATAAAAACCATATATTGACACTC
>VOMN01123504.1:0-21631 GCA_014899125.1 Orchestia grillus
CTAGTCAGGGACCCCCACTAGTCAGGGACCCCCACTAGTCAGGGACCCTCACTAGTCAGGGACCCCCACTAGTCAGGGACCCTCCCTAGTCAGGGACCCTTCCTAGTCAGGGACCCTCGCTAGTCAGGGACCCTCACTAGTCAGGCAGGAGCCATTGAGGTTCTTGGAACACACAGTAACACGCGCCGCTTTTTGAAAACATCAAAAAACGGCTTCAAAATCCGGTGACTTTGAAACCCGTGTATCTCTGTGACTAATACGAGTATTCCTCTGGATTATTCTGAAGGAATCGATCCCTACACAGCGGAAGGTTCGAGGGATGACGGCTGTACACATAGTGGGGGTCCCTGACTAGTGACGAGGGATGACGGCTGTACACATAGCTCATTCTCACCATATATGGCGCGGTACCGTGTGAGTACGGAGGCCTCAATGGCAGGGCACACGTGATCCTTGGCGTATGACGTAGCTGTTTATTGCAAGCACCATTTAACTTGTGTTCAAAACCTTCAGTTTCAGGTATTCGAAATAAATGCTCATGAATGGCGCAAAATCGCATATTTCGAGTACTTAGAGCCAAGAATTTTGAACACAAACCGACAGGTGCTTAAAGTACGAGTACGTGCGTCGTATGTAGAGAATTCCTTCTCTTACCTTACGCTAGTCGAAATTAAATCCATAGCTGATCGTTAATCCAACAAAGATTGTTTGGTCTTTAAAATAGTTCCTGAAATAATATTGATCGGGAACAATTCTAAGTAGAAAAACCGCCTATTAGTGACTATTAACCTGTAATACTCGATCGCGGTGAGCTGCATTAACATACTCTAAAATATCAGGTTGTGCAGGTGCATACAGCCAACACCTTGTATCGTCATTAACCCATTTTAACTGTACGTTAACTCATTTTACGCTCACAATAATCCATTTTAATCCCACATTAACCGATTTCAACACCACGTTAACCCATTTAAACGCCACATTAACCCCTTTAAGCGCAACATTAACCCACTTAAACGCCACGTTAACCCCTTTAAACGCAACATTACCCCACTTAAACGCCACATTAACCCATTTAAACAACACATTAACCCATTTCAATCCCACGTTAACCCATTTTAACCCCACATTAAACCATTTTAATCCCACATTAAACCATTTTAATCCCACATTAAACCATTTTCATCCAAGTTCATTTGAGGATTATGCTTGTTATGGCCACATACATTGTGAATTGCTTTTAGCATAAATTTGCTA
Source organism: Orchestia grillus (assembly GCA_014899125.1). Lineage (NCBI taxonomy): Eukaryota > Metazoa > Arthropoda > Malacostraca > Amphipoda > Talitridae > Orchestia > Orchestia grillus. The sequence continues at coordinate 1,258 of VOMN01123504.1, forward strand.
CAAATAATAACAACAATCAAGAAGACCACAAATGATGTAAATTCTCAACAACAGTGATTTCCGAGGTCATTCAGCATCACTGAAAATTATTTTTCATTGAACTGAAATGAGCACACCGGATTCGAACGGGCTAAGCAGCACACCTGCAGTGTGAAAACTGTGAGAGCTGGCACCGCACGCACTCTTCTCACACAGCTGGCACCGCACGCACTCTTCTCACACAACTGGCACCGCACGCATTGCTGGCACCTGCCAGCGCCCGCCACGCAGTTTACAACAGTTCAAATCAAAATACCTAGACACGGGTGTTCATAATACCTAGACACGGGTGTTCATATTACCTAGACACGGGTGTTCATAATACCTAGACTCGGGTGTTCATAATACCTAGACACGGGTGTTCATAATACCTAGACATGGGTGTTCATATTCAGATACTGCAGGATTGGCCTCAGCAACGTCTCACGAACGTCGAGTTTGAAACGGTGACGTCATTTCGCCGCATCGAGTACGTCAGAGGGACGAATAATTCAGGCAGAAGCAGTTAGAAAATGAGTACAGCGAGCGCGAGTTTGGAAGGTCACTTGCATGGAACATATTATTGAGAAAAAATTCTCGTATGCAAGATAGAAACAATGTTTTAAGGCTACGGCCATACACACCATCTCACCTAACAAATAAAAATCTCATTTTATCATCCTCTGCGACATATTTCTTTAATCGAAACTTACCTCGAACTCAATTCACCAAGTCCATGGAAGTTTTAAGTTCACTAACAAAAACCTCACATCACAACAATTTCCAACATGACGCTGCCAGGCCTCACGCACACTAGAAAAGTACAAAAATAAAGCCCCAAGGCTGCACTCAGCACCACACAGACACTTATATTCAGGGTAAAGACTTCACGGCCAACACAGTCTCAGAGCACCACAACGCGAATGATGCATGTCCGACTCGAAGCAACATTGTTCCCACATCCTCAAGCTCACACGGAAGTCGCACAACAGCGCACCCAAAATATGATTGTAAAGCAGCGCGTACACTGCGCAGTCTATGTACATCGTTGACCGGACCGAATGAGGGGCGTGCCAAAAACTCTTTACCGTCTGTATCTCTATGATACTACTACTCTGATTGTCTTATTTTAACCCGTGCACACTCTTCAGTAACTTAGCGCAGAAATTAAACTTAATCTCTCAGCAATTAAATAAGGATTTGTCCATTGTATCATGGCTACGGTTCATTGGGACTAAAGTGAATGAATCATTTTCTTTGGCGTTGGATGTTTGTTAAAAATAATGAAAAATCCTTCAAGGTTCAAACGGGACATAAATAAAGAGTAACCCAACAGGTTGCTGGCGGTCACGCGGACTTTAAAATCCACTCCCATGAGGATGCTGCTAGTTTTGGTAATTAAGCTCAGGGCAGCTTTATGGCTAAACCGATATGATGGTTATAGGACTGATGAATCACTAGGGGCAGTACACACTCATAAAAAGGGTGTCCTTTCATTTCCAAAGGGCTAGGCAGAAAATGATTCCAAGGGACCAAATACCCGAATCAATACAACAATCCATAATGGCTCGTATCCTAGATACTGAAAATGCTCAGAAAATAAAGTCCCAACAACAGTCAGCCGCACAAGGAGAGGCGATGTTTTCTGCTATCATATTCCCTTGAAAGTCAATTGAATGAATATGTGTACAACTTCAAGCGCAGTGCTTAAATGGTGGCTTTCGCTGCCTCTGGTTCAACGAGAATAGACTGCACTTTTTATCAAACTTACAAACTAGGCATTAATATACCAGCAACATTACGCGAACCCATGACACGTTATTAGAGAATACAGGAATACGGCAACTTGGCAAAAAATTGCAGGACGGGCTCAGCGGAGAATTTTCTATAGTTTCACAATGACGAGCTGTTCAATAGAAAATTGCCCCAGCGGAAGAGCTTACCTCTCGAGCTTTTGAAGTTCAGATGGTAACGCTGCGGTCTAAGTCTTCTCGAACTTCTGAACCAAAACTAGCCTGCTGTTTTTTACGATATAAAGAAAAAATTCGTTATCGTCTGGCGGTTCAGTGTGAGGTCGAAGAGCGCGGCGTCTATCACAGATGGGAGCACTGATCTATTTGAGCTCGAGAGTCCCGCAAATTAATCACAAAAAAGCAGACTCACAAGGACACACCGAACGATAGCCACCTTCAGCGACCTGCTGAACCGCGCACGAAAACATCCCGGCACAATAAGCAGCTTTCAGCGTAAAATAAATAGTCTCGCTTCATTTAATGTCTACGCGTCAGCAATTTTCTACGTCAAATATCTGGACACGATCGCAAAGGTGTGTTGAAATTCATTTTTCCTCACTCACCATAAATGCGGAAACAAAAAGGTTACCTACCTCAAGATATGAATGACTAGATCGGTACAAGTCGCACGTTCGTCATGACGAGACGAAAATACATGCCTCGCCAGCGCTCGAACGGCGGCACGACTCAAGAGTGTGCAAAATAAAGGCGCTCACAACCAGCAGAGATGGACCGAGAGCAAAGAACTACACAGGGACAGAGCGAGACTCGGGACACTATTGTAACTCGCAGCCTCATTTGCTGAACATACGAGGGGCAGTCAAAAAAAGTTCTCTCCGTCTTTTAAAAGTCCATTTTGCAAAACAAGTATCCTTTTTTCACACGAGATTTTTGTCATTATCACCACTCACGACACCAGTGCCAATTCCCCAGAGATTTTTTTCATATAAAATGCATTCCTTAGGTGAGGAATTTTCGCAGCTCAGTTATCGGAGACCCGTAGCCAGGATACCTTCCACCCCCTAGGGGCTCCAATTCCCAGATCATTTCAGGTGCCGCTCATTTCCTCCCACCTAAAGACTGAAGAGCAACGAACGTAGACCAATAGACCGGAGCGAAATAACATCGTAGATTTATGCCCTCTTTTAACCCATTGGATTTCTTATCGGTGAACTCTCGTCTCCGTTCTAAAAGCTGGGACAAAGTATAGCGCACTTAGAAATATTAGTATCTTTCGAGCAACTTTTGACCGCCTCTGGTAGCACGGCCAGAGGGCTGAACTATGGAGACAGGCGTTTACAATGCGCATATACAGTTCTCGAAATACATAACTCCCACGCTATATTTTTAAGGACGATTGAAGAGCTTCTTCTAAGAATTGTTCCATTTTTCCGAGCTTTCACGTTTCAACTACTTAGAAATTTGTCAAAAATTAGAGATTTAAAAATTGAACGAGAATTTACTATTCAAAGCTTGCTGGGGAGAATTAGACATTTCTCAGAAAAAATTGCTCAATCATCTTCGAAAACAGCGTAAATTGTGAATAAGGATCGACTCAAATCAGACTCTGCATTAGAATGTCTCTATTGACTACGAGTAAGTGGAGATTAAGGGGCCGAGTTCAGACATTTAGGCGGACCAGCGCAACAACTTTTCAGTTTTTTTATATTCATAAAGCAATAAAATTGGGTTTTTATCTATTTGGTTGCAGGTGAGGGGGCTTAAAAAAAAGCCAGACTAAACGTCTTGCTGGTGGGGTATGTTAGCGGCCATCGAGAACACACGAGAGAAATAAATTTTAAAATTCCTATCAAAAAATAAAAGCTTCAATGGCCATCATCAATCAGAGGCATCTGACAGTATCCAGAGTGGTTAAGTTCCCATATGAAAAAAGGCGCCATCGCTGCAAAGATTACCTATACAGGTTTTATACATGTATAAAAATACTCGTAGACATGAACGAGACAAAATTAATATACCTTTCTGTGGCAAAGATGAGTTAACTTTTTAACTGAATTGCTTTACGTTTGTACGACTGAACCCGTCAAATCTTTGATTTAAAATTAAAAACTTTAAACGAGTTTAGTCGTCCTTACTCGGCCTCTCTCTACAAACCGTCTATTATCCTCAAATTATAGATCACAGATACAGATTCAACTTGAAATGTGATCAAGATCTCCTGAATATCAATATTTGTAATTTTTTTCCTTTGAGTGGTTTATAAACCATATTAGTAATCAACACATCATGAAATCTTCAATGGAAATTCATTATGAACTTTCAGATAAACGTAATACATACACAATAAAATTTGTCACTTGCTATAAACATATACTAACAACTTAAATAAGTCCCCAACAAACGGAAAAGTCATTCATTGAAAAATTACACAACTTCGAACGTGAGCTCAAGACACGTCTATGATAAACTTACACCATTCTTGTCACATCACCGAACACATCTCAGGAATGCTGCACGAAACTGACCCAAATTGCCCCCCAAGTCTACCGATACGACAAAATACCGCCACTCCACCACCAGCTGCACTGAGGGCACTGGTGGGAGGGGGGGGGGGCAGGGTCCCCGTTAACCCAACCAATTGCGCGTCATGAGAAGGGCCACGTAAATAAATCGACCGTTCCCGCCTACTTTCAGTCATTGCTGTCACCTGTGGGTCACTGAATGATGCGTCAAGGCGCCCTCATAAGATTTAGGCGCAGTCAAATTTGGCAATCAGAAACTACGACTTGTACGAGAGCCGCCACGTGTTGCGAAGGCACAAGTTGGAGCTACGAGCTTGTGATGGATTGAGGAAGTAAAACTAGCTGAAGTCAGCGTCGCAAAACTAAAAAATGAAACTACAAAGGCCTGAATATCCCAGTTGTGGCCCACAGAAGTGAAGGCCTAGTGATGCCATTGGCGGCGCCGCAGCGGCCTAAGACCAGCCAACACGGCCACTAAGACTAGTAATGTGCCGATTCCAAAATTTTTGCGGATGCCGATTCATATTTTTGGGCCGATGCCGATTCTTATTTTCATGCAGATGCCGATTCTTATTTTCATGCAGATGCCGATTCTTATTTTCATGCGATGCCGATTCTTCTTTTAATGCTGATGCCGATTCTTATTTTTAAGCTATTGCCGATTAATCGGCACATCACCAACTAAGACCAGCCAACACCACAACAACAAGTTGTGTGTGTCTCCAGTCGTGAACCTCAGAAAAAAACACAGCTGCCCTCTCACGACAAACGCACAAGCACTACGTCCCACTGCAGGTAAGAAAGTAACTCAAAAGTGTACCCACTTAGCTTAAAACTCTTTCCATACAAAAATAAATCTTACAAAAACAACGCACTACCTAAAATGCTACAGACATTAAAAGTTCCCGAGAAGAAGAATTCGGTGCACAGCTTGAGAAAACGCGGCTACCATAAGGGAGGCAGACGTGCGGCAGCTCAGACAGGCGTCTCCCAGCCGGTGGTAGAGCTGCCTCAGTAGCCGAAACTTGGTGCCTAATGGATGAACCTATCAGCCCCCTAATAGTAAAGTGCACCCCAACCCCTCCGCGCCCTGGGGTCCAGTGGGCTACTCTCTCGCCCACCAACCAGTGGGCTGCTCCCTCGCCCACCAAGATCTCAGCCCAAGCCCACATCCAGCGCCATCATGACCACGAAGCCCAGCAAGCACCAGTAAGAGCTGGTGCGACCGTTGCCTCTGTAATATACACGTATCATTAGTACACAATCATTATGATGTGTACCTATATTAACACACGCATCCTGGGTGCAAGTACCACGGGTGTACAGTATGTTGCAATAATAAAAAGCTACAATGTGATTATGTAATATTCATCAAATGTTGTACTAAATATCGTTAACTAATTGATGAATAAATGCAATAATATCGTTCCTCATATAAATTAAAAAGAAATTACTTGATATTTAATAAATACTGAATGCCCTACTAAAATGTGGTGACGCTTTTGTGCGACAGCTTCTACCGGTGTGTAAAGTATCTACACATGCACGATACTAACATCACACCTCAAAACCCCTGGAAGAATTTCCTAGAAGTACTAAATCAAAAAAGACTTGATGAGAGCACTATGACTCGGCTCATCTGATCAGGAGCCTGGGTACCCGTGCAGTGCAGAAGCTGTCATGCTGACCTGGAACAACCTCAGAACCGTTCAACCTCGTCAGCAATATTACGTGAACCGTCGAGTATTGGTACTCCGTAGCGCGAGTGATGGTACTCTGTTAGTTAGTACTCTGGTTCGAGACCCCTGAGCGAAGTTCTTCCCTTGGGAAAGGAAGATTGCAACACGATATACCTAAACGAGCAGCGGCACACCAGTGTGGCTAGGGACGTGACGCCTCGAACTAATACAAAGAATTCCAAGGTTTCACTGGGGCACGAGAAATGTGCAGGAAGAGCCCTAGGTGGTTGTTATACTTCTCATAGAAACTGACTTAAAACTACGCTCACGGGTTTGTACGTAATTCATTTGTATAAAGTCATGAGAGAAAATCTATGTCACTCGAAATGTGACTCTTTACTTAAAAGCAACTAAACGTACTATAACGTACATAAATAATTCTGTTGCATCAAGTCACAATCTTGCTTGTACAATTTTCTACACTGAGAGTAAGGGCTAAAGCTGTATTAAATTCAGAGGCTAGCATATGTACGTATTGCAGTTAGTATTCTCAATACTATTCATGGAAAACGCGGCACACCAGTGAGATCTAAGATGGGGTGCCCGAACTATACATTTCCAAAACATCCTCGAAGAGATTACCTTAACCAATGTACATTACTTGTGGAGAAACAAAATATTCTCAAATATTCCCACCCAATCCAACTTTTACGCTTGAGCCTCTACAATCACGGAAGATTTTGGCGTAGGTATCATCGCCTCCAGATAGTTGTTAATAACAGTCACGGTGAAAAATTTAACAAGTTTTCAAAGTTCAGACTTAACAAAGTTAGAAATGTTGAGCTGATGAAACTCGGCCCGCACCTGGAGTGGGCCTCAGGAATGAGGTCATCCACGACGACGCAGATCATGGCCCCCGCAGCGAAGGCTAGCGCCCAGGGCAGGAGGGGCTCCCACAGGGACACCATGGCCGCCCCCAGCACCCCCGCCACCGGCTCCACCATCCCGCTCAGCTGGCCGTACCTGCGCCGCACACAGGGGGTCGTAATGGTGGTGGGCACAGAACACAGGCGGTAGTAATTGTACTTCTCTTTATTGCTCTGTACTATTTCACATCTACTCGGGTACCTGTGCACCCACCAGCTCGTGCCAGTCGCCATACTGTTCCGTCTCTTCATGGAGCACACAAATGGAAGTCACTTCCTGCACCACAAAGATGACGGGAAAATGTCGTGTTCTCAATGATGGATGCGACCGTGAGGCGGTGCGCTGCAGCTCAGTTCACCTCGCTCAGAAGGGGCGTTAGGGCGTCTGGTCAGCTGACCAGAAGGCAGGCCACTGCCACAGTCCACTCACCAGAAGGCAGGCCACTGCCACCACAGTCCACTCACCAGAAGGCAGGCCACCACCACAGTCCACTCACCAGAAGGCAGGCCACTGCCACAGTCCACTCACCAGAAGGCAGTCCACCACCACCACAGTCCACTCACCAGAAGGCAGTCCACTTGCTGTAGCCCGCTGCCCTCAGAGGGAGACTCACGGCCATGCCCTCAGGGAAGTTTTGGATGCCGATGCCGATTGCCAGGTTTCTGAAAGCAGAGTTTCATTACCAAGAATTCTGGGGGATATGCATCAAGATATAATGCATCGTGAAAATTACTGGAGAGTGATATCACCACAACAGTTTATGAGTTGCAACTAAGGGCTAAAAAATTTCAAAATATTTGCGAAAAATGTCCTTTCAAAGATGCATTATCATTGATTTTTATTATTTTCCAGCATCTATGAAAAAGCTACGGCTTCAGGAATGGTGCTTCTAAGCCTTTGAGAAAACAAAAACACTTGGAATAGGATGTCTCGAAAGACTTTGAGATATTTCAACTCGCACCATGACAAGTAACACCCCCAAAGCGAGCCAAGTCCGTCCTGTGGTCAGTATTCCACGGCTTCACTTAATAGAATTTAAAATTCGCGCCCCACACCTTCGTGAAGACAGCACTCCTACAGAGCGCAGTACAAAAAAGTTACTAACACATTGACCGCAGAAAATGTGAATCAGCTTTTTTCGGTACAGACGAATCCTCTCAGTTCACATCAGACTGGTATTTTCCAACTTGGAGTGAATAAACTCTGCGGGTTTCACTACACACATTTCATTTACTATTCAAAGATGTACAACAGATTTCTGTAGCCAGGGGTAGTAACTTATTCCTTTTCCTGTTAGGACGAGTTGACTCAACTTTATCATATTTGTATTGTTGAACATTGGAGAAGTAAACTCGTTAAATCTTTAAATGGAAAAACGCCAAACCGGGTTTACTAGTCCTTCTCTGACCGTTCCCTGTACACACCGACCTTCACGAACGTAAAGGCTTTTGAACATTACGGGTCTAATTCAGAAACCCAGCCGGGGAAGCAAGAGGTTGAAGGCCCACATGACAGAAGGAGCAGCGCAGAATATCAGCAAACAAACTCAAAAACGTCCAGAAAAGTTTTCCAAAGGTCGCCATGAAGATAAAAACCCTAAGGGTCTGATCGCGCTCCGGGTTACGACACAAAAAACGATCACGGTAAGGCTGGGGTGTATCAGTTACGCATGTTCCTCCTTTTGCTCCTCTGTTGAGATATCCAAGATGCCACTGAATCATGCCCAGTTGTGACCTGATATTCAAATGGCTTGCGCATCCATGCATCAAGTACCTCGGCACCACTACCTTACCAAGCTCCCTGACCGGGTAAGCTTGTTATTAACCTATCTTCGATGAACCAACTACAGTCCATTATTTCGTTATTCAGGCCGAAACTACGGAGCTATTCTCAAGTCAATATCCAGTATATCAAAACTAAATACACAACAAAGCTAGCTAAATGAGGCCTGTTCACTGAGGCCCTGCTTCGCCTGATTTGTTAACCTGTTAACGGTCACTGCCCAGGTGGCCGGTGTTGCTTTCACACGGTATGTGTAATCGACAGCAACCGTGTGAATGCAACAACCACGTGGACATCATATGATGTCAATACCCATTAACAGGTTAACATACTTTGCCTTGGTGAAAGTCGCCAGTCGTGACTTGGAGACTGCACCGAACCCGACGCCCACTGCCAGGCCCTCTGGAAACAAAATGAAGCAATGTAGTGCACCATATTTACCTGTTGGCAGTCACTGTCCTGGTAGCCAGTGGAACATTCATACGGTCTGCGTAGTAGATAGTGACCGTGTAAACGCAAAAACAACGGCGTGTGAATGCTGCAACCGCCGCATATGTAGACTATGCATATGTAGACTATGCATATGTAGACTATGAATGCATATGTAGACCATGACCGTGTGAATGCTGCAACCACGACGTCCATGCACGCCAACAGTGACAGGTTGACGTGGACAGGTTAGCCTAAGGCTTCCATACCTTGAATGCCTCAGAAGTAGTTCTGACATTCCATCCCCAGGTCACAATGGTGCGCCACCTTTTTAAAATATGCTTAACTTTCCACCTTCACAAAAAGCCCTTCAACTGGGATGATGAACCTAGGTTCCAAAGACAAGAAGGCAAGCACACTATCACTTGCGCTACAGAGCCGCTCACACTATGCTCGCAAGACTCGAAATGAATGTGCCTATGAACATGGCCTCATTTTGTTTTTAGGAATTCTGACTTTATGACTGGAGGCTGTAGGGAATGGCAACCATGATGTAACTCCTGCTGATTTATGGATGCTTGTCTTATTTTATTTTCTTACAACTTCCACTGCGCCTCCAATTATCACTGTGCAGCCCAACAATAAAGCTGCTGAAGGGCAATGGAAGGTTTAGAATAGTTTTAAAATTATGCAGTATTGATGATCAATGAAAACATTGCTCAGAAGAAGTCAGGGTCCACTATAGACCAAGCAACGTACAAAGTAGACACTGATTACAGAATTTCCTAGTTTATAAGATTTGAAAGCTGGGAATTTAGTAGAAGCTGGCAAAACAATGTTATAAAATTTGCGTTAGAAAATTTCGTCCCACAGAATATGAAGCAACAATATATATCCCAATAAATAATTCTGTACCACCACAAGGAGATTCGCTTATTAGTTAGTTTAAAATTTGCTATCCACACGAAATGTGGCCCAAACAGAGCACAGAGAAAGGACTGTTAGTATAGATTTTAGAAAATGTAGAATCTATGCACAGGTGTGTTCCCACACAAGATTCGCTACCCATAGGAACACCAATGTGAAGATAGAAGAGGATGTAAATATAAAGAATAATCAGAGAAAAAGGCATGAAAATGGAAAGAAGCAAAGTGGGCATGAAAGATAGAAATCCCAAAGGTCTAGCTAAAGGTGAGGTAACCTTACAGTGCACCACAACGAGTTGAGAGCAACCAGATAAGAAAATGCTCGTGCTAACTGAACCGTGACAGAACAAGTAGGAACAAAGGCTGAAGTGAACGTGTCGATGGAATTCAACTTTCCAGTTTCAATAGCAACACAAAAAACACAGCTGTCGTACGTTGCAGAAAATTACTCTCCTTGGCAATGGATGAAATGTTTTTGCTTTAATTTATTACCCACACAAGAAGAGTTCCACTATATGTTCCCTATCTAATTTAGCACTAAAATATATCTTAAAAAATTATGTAAGTTTTATATTTCTGTTTAAACTTTCTTTGTAACACACAAAAGCATTTTTCATTGCATTAACAAGAAATTCTTCACAAAATTGTTCTCATACAATAAGAACCTGCGGGGTGCTATTGATTGGGTGCTACTCTATTCATTTTACCAGAGAATTATGGTATCCCTTCTAATGTAACCTAACCATGAATACCTCCATTAGAACACAAATCCATGAAAAATTTATATCACATTTTAGATGTGTGATGTGATGAAAATTTCAATGAAATCAATGAAAATAAATTCTAGTGCATTTGCATCATAATAAGCTCGATTTTTATAATGGATTGTCATCACTTTTGACTGATTCAATCATGCTCACCAGGAATATTATGGACAGTGATAGCAACAATGAGAAGTAGGATTCTCTTCCACTGCTGATGAGTGAAGGCACCCGCGCTGGCAGGAAGACCCGCCTCCTCGGAGTCCTGGCCAATGGTGGAGAAGGACGAGGGACTGCTAACGCGCTGCTTCATGTCGCCTGACCAATCAGATACAATGTGCGCAGCACACTATTAGCGTTACAAACGTTGACTAAAATGCGGTCATGCTTAAATATACATCACCATATTGCTGAACTCATACCATAGTTCAATAAGAATGTTTCAATAATTTATTAAATCCAAACAAACACAAGTGCACAAAAATTCATTTATTAAATGCAAGTAAACATATACAATTAACACATAACATATGTGCAGTAATATTACACTTGTGTATTAATATACATGTGTATGCAATAGCATAAAGCCACAGTTTAAAAGGGTGTTATAGGCAATTTAGAGAATAGAAATGCACGCAACTTTCTCACAAACATACAACATGGAATGCAAATTTATTTATCTCACCTTAGAAGCAGTGCAGCTCTCTACACAAGTCATGAAACTCCTCAGCCAGTGAGTATCAAACGCTTGAGGCCCAAGAGGTCAAATAACATCAATCTTCAATTTATTGCAAACCTAAATAATTTTATGATTTCATACTGAAGCAAGGTCCAGTTATTAATTTCTAACAAAAACAAAGATCTGTCTACAAATTTTTAATGAAAAAGAAGCATATGTTCAATTTCTTCCAGAAAAAAGTGTTTGCATTTAGTTAATTAACTTTTTATCATACAAACTTGACTGTTTGGGCAAGTATGTTTTTCATATATGAATCCCATTGTGTAATAATAGCCCAATGTTGCTTAATTGGAAGAGCCTCCATCTCTCTGCCAGTTTCTAAAGGATTTAGATAGGCAACAATTCCCGGATCCATATTTCTAACTAATCAGCAAGACTGTCAGATAAGGCAGTCCATACCAGTGAAATGGCAAATAACAATATCTTAAGAAATCTTAAGAAGAAATTAACATCATTTGTCCCACCATATTTTGTGGGATGCATCTACTAGCATTCTTATAACAACTCTGCTACTGCTCCCATATTTTTCTCTAAAACCAAACATAAAGTATACTAGGGATAATTGCATTGATGTTTGTTCAGTAAGAAAAATCAAAATGATATTGATGCAAGGCAACTGATGCTCCGATAGATCAAGTACCCATACCTGACACGCCATGGCTACTTGCACAAGCACATACCAACATCAAGGCTGGTAAACGCAGACGTGCCAAAGCTGGGGTCTCTGCCTGCACATATGCATGCAAAGCTGCTTTATGCCATCATGTAGAAAGCACTTGGTGAGCTTCAAGCATGCACCATCTATGCTTCCAGTAAACTCCGTGCAAAACAAGCCACTGTACATACGTGGAGTATAAGGTAAACATGCACAACTGAGCACAATCGCTAGTGCAGAAGAAAAATGTGCAGTATGTCAGAATTAGAAGATATTTTTAATACACTCGTGCTGTTAAGAGTGATAGGTAAAACCGAGCATTTTAAGGTAAATTTTCAACTGAATTTGCTTGAAATAAATTACAATTTTACAAATATTGTACAGGCATCTTAATTATATATGCACACAAACACATGGAATTAAAGGAAGAGTTCAGTATCTATGCATGTTTCAAGTAGCTATAACAAAATATAACGTTCTTTAAACCCTTATTTTGTTATTGTGAACTGAAAAATTCACAAAAAAATTTTTTTGCATAGAACAAAATATTATATTTAAACAGAAGGGTTAGTTAGCAAGATATTATTTAATATTGAAATGAAAGGTTTGGATTTTCATGAAACTTTTAGCACATATTCAAAATGAACATAATTAACAGTAAATCCAGCAAAGTTTGAATATGGTTTATCACAAATGGCAACAACTAGGACCAAATTGTTTAAAGTCATTCAAACACTAATACAAGGAAATTTTATTGATAAAATTAACAGATACTAATAATTTTAACACAGGTAAAAATTGAAATAACAATCATAAACAAAATTCAACACTACTAGAAATGCACCAGCAATATTAAAAAACAAAAATTAAAATAATATGACTATGTGCTGGAGTCCTTGGATACATACCTATATGAATTACCATTTGGTTAATTTGTTATTATCAGCAATTTTTATGTGTGATAAAACAAAACACTAACAATGTCAGATGTCAGACAATGAAGAGTCAGAGGTAGAAATTGTACTAGATGGAATGAAACCACTCGGTCACAAACTAGTGGATGTAATGAGAGCATTCAGTCACAAACTAGTGGATGTAATGAGAGCACTCAGCCACAAACTAGTGGATGTAATGAGAACACACAGTTAAAAACTACTGGATGCAATGAAAGCACTGAGCCACAAGGGATATCTGAAGTTGTACTGGATGGAATGAGAGTCCTCAGTCACAAATGGATAACTGAAGAGAATACAATATGCACTGCAGCCTCAGTTTAGAAACACCCCTCCACTCATAAAAACTTGTCATACAAACAAAAAATGTCAAATATTTTTTCCTCTGATGAATTGAGTCAATTCTTAATTGTAAATGGAATCCTGATAAATTTTTGTTATATGGTGTGTTTTTCAAAAATAGCGGGAAGTTTGCAAGTCGAGGTTCCAGTGTACATACAAAGGGTCAAACTGGGTTATGACCAAAGCAGAGTTTTCAATACCTGACAAAAGCCCCATCTTGCTTCTGATCTCTTCAGAGCAGTCTTGGTGTTTGAAAAAGAATGATCTGACTTGTATTAGTTAGCTCACTGAAAGACAGAACAATGGCCAGAGCCAATTTATATTTATATTTTTATTTACTAATAGTGGCACCAATAATATTGTGAACAAATAAGCAACAAATCTAACCATTCAACAAGCACATACCTGGAGATGGAGAGTATGCTGGTCGGAAGTCATCATCCTTCTTGCCCAAACCTGCTGAGCCTAGAATACATAAAATAATGAATAAAATACTAAATAAAACACCAAGGGCTTTGCCATGAACCATAACACCCATACTAAATAGGTCTGGTAATGAAAACTGAAAAAATATAAATACCAGAATGATCAAACACACTGAAATCAATGAAAAAATCTTTTGTAAAAATATACATTACAACTAATGAAAAATTTATTTTCCAATCAATATTTATGTGTAATTTCTATTATGTACATTTAGTATAGTAAATATATTTATTACACATTCAGTTCAAAAATTGATGGCATCATCAATCAAATGGACAAGTAGTAGTAATGGTATAGATTGCAGCACTTCATTAACTCAGACCATGTTGCACTGAAAGAGATGAGATCATTTAGTCTAGACTAGAAAATTGGGAATCCATGCACAGGTGTGTTCTCACACAAGACTCTCTCCACTTAGAAACAGCAAGTTAGAATGAAGAGGAAGAAAAAACAAGTGATAGGAAAAGAAGATGAATAAAGTGAAGGGAGCAAAGTGGGCACAAAAGACAGAAGTTCTGAAGGCCTATTGACAGCTGAGGTGACCTAACAGTGCCCTCCAGGGTTGCTGGTCTTCATAGCATACAATTGATAAACCTTAATTAATCTAACCCAATTGCCTATCCTATGTCTCCTGAGAGAGATCTACTGGACAAAGTGTGATCTACTGGACAATTTTTCAAATCAGTAGATTTGCTCCTGTAAGAAGCAGTGTGATAGAGAGCATAGAGTCATGAGCCTCAATTTTTTTGATTAATAAATGAAAGGAAGAGAGGTAGATTACTCACTGTTGACAAAATTTTTTTAGGATTTATGGTTCATTCCTTGAAAATCATGACTGTGAACAAAGAATATATTAGGCTCAAATTACACTCCAAAATACAGAAAACCTGTTCATTCTTGCATGTATGTAAAAACAGGGCCAACTTCATTCAGGAAATGTCACAAACAGTTTACTATCATACTATAACAGAATGGAAATAGCTGTTCAAAAAAACTGACAGATTGATGACACACTTCATAGTAATGAATAATTAGTTTCATCAACTGACCAAGTGTACCTACCTTGTTGATGGTGTAATAGCAATGATGTTGGATTTGAATCATCCATGAGATGATCAGCAAAAAAGACAAAAACACCTCCAAGTAAGAAGCCACAAGCCACAGGAATGAATGCAAATTCTCCATGTGCTCCATAAAGCTTAGAATCTTCAGCCATCTCTATGGCAGGGGCCAGAAGTGACCAAAATGATGCAGCCGTCATTACACCAGCAGCAAACCCTAGGCTGCCATCTAAGACTGTGCGCTGCAAAAAAAAAGATACCTCAATAAATTGTAAAATTCATTTACAGGACTTATATCTTATTTACGTACTTATTACCTAAAATAATCAGGCTTTTAAGAAAAGGTAGTCTATTAAGAAAACAAATTTCTGTTACTTGCTAAAAGTTACTGTCTCATCCATTTACAGTACAAGAGAGGTAACATATTTGTGTAGAAATAATGTGCTACAAAAGTAATGTCATAATAGTACCCAATAGTAATCCATCATTATGTTAAGAAAAGTATCATTGCTTAGAATTTGCAATAGACTTAGAAAATGATTCTTCCAGTGCATAGAATAACTCAGATACTAATCAAATTCTGTCATGTGTACTTTGATTGTGAGCACTACCACAATTATATTGAGACAAATTATGCATGGATGACCAACATACAATTAATATTTAATTAAATTAATAACCAACACAATTCCAGCCTCTGAGCCAGTAGAACTTGAGCACAGACTTACCTTGGTGCCCTTCATGAAGAACACAAGGGCAGAGCCTGCAGCTGTAAGACCCCACGTGAAAAGTGTTCCCAGCAGGGCCTGTACTACTGGACTGTAGCCTAAAATCATTTTGATGGCGATAATACTAAGAAATTCACAACAACCACAACAGTTTGTCCAAAGTGTGTTGTGGTAATTATAAATATTTTTGCTGTACTATTCCGTTGTGGTAATTGAAAATATTTTTGCTGTATTATTCCAAGTTACAATATCTTTTGGATGAAAGAGCTATAGATTTCATTATTGACTATTCACCTATTATTGTACTAAACACGTACAAATCAGCAACAATAAAAGGTTAAATATGTATTAGTGTTTAGTCATGATAGAGAAATAGAACAAAACTGCTACAGTAAGGGAATTCTAATTTTGCATAGATATACAAAGCAGCTGCTTTTGTGCTGCACTAATAGTCTGACCAATTAAAGCTTTTATGAAGTCCCTGGAAAGTTGAAAAATAACAAAATATGTTATATTATTTATGCATAAACCATACATAGAAAAAAACTTTGAGTAATAAATATAAGAATAATAGTATAGTATAGTATATAAGTAGTGCAAAGATGACTTATTTAAACCTAAAATCTTTTATATATGTGATAAACTGCAAAAATGATACCAAAATTTGAATTTGTTCAAAATTCTATAAAATGAAAAGATAAAAATAAAAATTGTTGATTCTGAAATCAGTCTCATACAGGTATAGATCACATTATTTTCTCAATCATTAAGACTAAAACTTCACAAATAGGGGTGGATATCACATTGAGACTCCAGTGGTGATTCTTAGTTCATTAACCTATTGCTGAGAATAAAGTGGTGATGCTATCTGGGAAGTGGGAGCAGATATTTGTATAACACAAGCTCAGCCTTTGATTATGAGTAAACAAGCATAGGATAATTTTGGTCAAGGTTTACATTAGAACTGACATTGCAGAATTGTATTAGACTGTCTAATGTTCACTTCAGCATTTGTTTTCAGAGGGTCTGGCAGTGGGCGTCGGTTTTGGTGCAGTCTCCAAGTCACGACTGGCAAGTTGCCAGACGTGTAATTTTAGCCCAAATTATGGTTTCCTAGAAAAATGATTTCTGAAAAAATAAGTCCATAAATCTGCAAAAGTTTTACTTATCAATTGAAGCTTTGGTTAAAGTGTGGTTACTTATTTACGTAGTTGTGTCATTTTGAAAATTAGTGTTATTTCAAAACGTGCTACTTCTCAATAAATTTTCTTTTTCATCCATTCGTTAAGATCTCAGTGCAACCACAAAAAAAATGCATCTCTCACAGCACCTCTCCCCCTACCAGTCACCAGTATAATGAATCATTGCAATGAAGCTATGGAGTCATAAATGTGAGGTCCAGCCTTTTGAAAAATGAGCCTGAGGTCAACATTCTGCCACTAATTTCTAAAATTACATCCTGATTAGATGCAGCTCTTTTGAACTTGTTTATTATAAATGACTCTGAAATCTAGCACAACTGATATATTTTGTAACAATGATGATTTTATGGCACATTTATGTACTGCATTTGTGGTCCTATATTTATATGTAAACAATAAAATATATCCTAACCTAATCTTTCCTAACAATCTTTAAATCAACTTGATCTAACAAACCTTACCTTACCTAATCTTGATTAACCTAATTAACCATACTTTATTACCATTGTAGAATATAAAAAAGCCAAGAAAAAATATAAGTGCTGCCAAAATTTCTGTGTTGGCAATCTAAAAGTAAAAATTAATCACAAATTTTGCCACAATTTATCTCAATTGCAAATCTGTGGCACTGAATGCTGCAAAAGGTAAGATAGTTGAAGAAGTTCATCAATAGTATGCCTTTTATTCAAAATTTGTGAACTTTTATCTGTTAATTTTTACTTTAGGACCCTTTTTTTCTTTCAACACAGTAATTTTAGCCACACTTTGGCATTCTCAAATAGTTATGAATAAAGGTTACTTAGGTTGATGAAAGATTCGGTAAGGTTTTAAAGTTAGATTTGGTTAAGATCAGTTAGGTTATGAAAGCTTTTTTTCATATAAAAATATGAGCACAACTGCAGTAGATAAAATCTGGCACTTGCTACAAAATCACCAATATCAAAAAATATTATGATTTGAATCAGGTTTCATGTTCACATTTGTAATAAAAAGGTAAAAGCACACTTGAAAAGTTACATCCAATATGTTTCAGTGACAGGGATCTCTTGATGTAAAAACTAATATTTTTGTATAAATTTTCATCAGTTCTTGAAGTAAAAGGTCTGTTGACATATTAAAGAGGTTGAAAAACTTGTTCATCATATCAATTTAGCAATCAACTTCAAACTTGGCTGTGATCACCAGCTAGGCCAGAGAAAATTTTCTACACAAAAAATTATTTTAAAACCCATTTTTAATTTTTTTTTGCAAGTGCCTGAAGTTGCCCTAAATGTTGAAGCTACTTGAATGCTATTTTTTCTTTCATTAGAAATTACAATTAGCAGTTAGAATTTTTTTTATGTGTTATTTAGTAGTTCTTAAACAATCTACAAAATTAAAGTCATGTAGGTTTTACAGTAGGAACACCCTTATCCTAAGTAGTGCTGCATGACAGTATCTTTTAAACTGTTGAAACCAACTAGGCACAGCTACCAGCATCCCCTGTCCCTACATTAAACTGTTGAAATCAACTAGGCACAGCTACCAGCAACCCCTGTTCTTACATTGAACTGTTGAAATCAACTAGGCACAGCTACCAGCAACCCCTGTTCCTACATTGAACTGTTGAAACCAACTAGGCACAGCTACCAGCAACCCCTGTTCCTACAGTAAAAGCAATTGAGGCTGCAAATTAAGAAGCTCTAGGTGAACACTATCAGAGCGTGTGCTGGGGTCGCGTACTAATCCAGAAGCTCTATGACTTCGACTCAGCAATGTTCTGAACACCTGCATAAGAAAGAGATACATCAGCAGGTGTTCAGCATATCGATCTTCACCAGCATCTGTACAGCGCTGTCGATCATTAAGCAGGCTTCTTTTGACATAGACCTACGGGACGGTTCGCAAACTACAAGTCTCTATTTTATACTAAACAATTTGCGGTTTTTGGGTGAAAATTACATGAATGAATCACTTGAAAGTACAATAAAATGCTCAAAAAAGATTAATAGATATCTAATATTGCGCCAACAATTGATAAATGAAATTTCAGTCGAAATCTTTAATTTAAGTAAGAGGAGTGAAATCCCTGAATGGAACTAGTCTTAGTTAGCAAAGGTCAGAGATAAACTATCGGCGGAGCTGGGATTTTTCCGTTTTCGAATCCAAAATCTCCGCTAATGATTGCACAAGATTAAAAAACTAAAAATACAACTGCAAACATCGATTAGAAGCACAATAAATTTAGAGAAAGGCAAAATGCTACTCTATAAAAAAGCTTTTATAATAGAATTCAAAAAATATCTTAACATCTATGGAGTGAGCTCATCAAATACTGTTATAGACGAGGCTGCTGATGATGTAAATTCACGGTGAATAAACTCCGTACTACTTGGTCATTGAAACAAGTCAACATCTACAAGGATGGAACGAAAAAAAAATTATGTTTTTTATAAGGGAAATATCAGTAGGATGGTATTACGTTGGGCGTTATGAAAAACTAAATCTATTATTCTTTAAACACGCAGCGGTGGGCTACATAGTGTAGTGGTGAGCGTGATAGCTAGGGTTCGAGCCTCGGCTCAGGTAGGATTTTTCACGCGACTGCGGAGTACTTCCCTTGGAAAAGAAAGTTTAATCCACACATTCCTCGCATCCCCCACCACACCAGTAGTTGTAAGTCATTTGAAGCCCAACGGTAAAACGTGTTGGAATGAATAAGTGTTCTTTATTCCATTATTTGCAGGTACCGTTTTTAACAGCTTTATTATTACAACGTTTTTGACAAAAATTGAATGTATGAATGTATGCAATATCAGTTTATCAAGTCAACTTTTATAGCAATATGGTTATCTTTACATTATTCGCAACGCGCTTATATTTAGTTTTCATTTTTTTCAGGTTCAAATTAATTCGAACTCTTTTACAACGTATATTGTTATAAGAAAAAAGTAAAGACAGAATAATCGTTTATTCAGATATCAGTCATATACAGTACATGGTACATCGGGTTTTCATTCAATATGATTAGAGCCTTAAAATTAAAATGTTGAGGTTGTAGCACGCGATAGCATGTACATCCCTAACAAAGCTGGAGTTTTTAAAAGTTAAAGTTACAAGTAATTTACCGGTAACTTAATTCTAAGATATTTCTAATTTAATTTACCGTCAGGGCTTTTAAAAAAATCAATAGTATTTGTCATATAACTCGAGACTAAGTTCGTTCAAATAATTTCCGCTATATAAGTTAAGTTTTGATTTTATTTTAAAAACGATTTACAAGTCTTTGTTGTTCGTGGTTATGCCAAGACTCCACAGTTGAAGGGATAAATAAGGCCCTATTGGGACTCAACTTGTATTTGGCAGGAACGGATTTGGGCCAATTTATCTTTCGTTATCTTGCCCAGAACTTGAACACCGAGTTGGAGGTG